>ML977214.1:0-10597 GCA_010015705.1 Aulographum hederae CBS 113979
AAACAGCACTTTCTGGGCATCGACCGGGCAAAGTTTGAGTGGGAGTGTTGGAATCAGGTGATCGTGTCACCTGATGTGTCAACCTTTGCCTTGGCACTGAACGATATATAGCCAGGACACACCACATTCTGTAGAGAATAATGAATATAACTTTCTCATCTCAACAGCTGTCGATGGTGTCGAGGAGGTAGATTGGTCGGCGGTGGTGGGAGAAGAGGTGGGACCAGCCTGGGCGGAGGTCTGGGGTTGATTCGTAGAGGGCGCCGGTTAGGCCGCCGCCGTGGAGGAGGAGGAGGGGGAGTGGTTGAGGGGATGTTGAGGGAGAGGGAGGGTGGGTTGAGGGGATTGTGAGGGAGGGAGAGGAGGAGGAAGTTGGTGGGGAGGGAGAGGGTGGGATGTACTGGACGTAGCATTGGTTTATTATTATGTAGGAGTCGCCGTGGGGATGTCGTTGGCCGCGGGTGAAGAAGGAGACTTGGGGTGCGGGCATGGTGATGAGGTTATGTTGAAGGGACAGTTGGAAGCTTGGAAAAGGTGTTTCTGAAGGGGATGGAGCTGGAGATGGACTGTTGTTGCTTGAGATTGGACTCTTTTCGGAATAGGAAAGAGTCCAGGTAGAGACGGAATTCTTGAAGAGTCAAGGGTTTGTCAGCAAGGCACTTGTATCATTGTGAGTACGTAGTCTCGTAGTTGTCACATCCGGAAGCGTTTAGGTAGTTGGAGAAACCTACCAAAGTACAGAAATTGTCTAAATCATTGATGGTGACTTTGGGGGTCTGGGGTCTATACCTCCTTCTATTCACACGCTTGCAGTAGAGGGACACATTCGATGTATTGGAGGAAGTAGGCCCCAGGAGAGGGTAGTCTCGCCTCAGCCTGCTGTATTGACGACGCCGTCGGCGGTCTCAAGCAGTGGTAGATGATTACACACCCATTGCCCCCCTGAGGCCTACGCGCGAGCCCATGAGGCTGCAAAGTGATATGCTACATTAAGTTGTATGTACAGGCCTGGCAATCTCAAACAGTGATAGATACATTTCCTTGCCACAAGGAGAGGATAATCTCGCCTCAGCCTACTATATTGACATTCGACAACGCCGTTAAGAGTCTCAAGTAGTGGTAGATAATTACACCTTCATAACCTAGGGATTCGGTAGTATCGACCCATCCTGTTGTATTGATATTGAAGACGCCGTAGGGGATGCGTGTTTGAAGGGAGGTGGGTGGGGAAAGCTGCAAGACTAATTGTGATGGATGTTGATGTTGTTATTCGGAGGAGGTGGCTTGGCAGCTCGCTCTGAATAGACACTGTTCATCTATCTATCGCAGGCGGTCACATGATCATATCACATGATATCATATACAACGAAACAAAAATGGGGGGCGCAGGGTCAAACAGGCTATGATCCAGCACCTGTTGGGCGAAAAGCACAAAGTGCTCATTCTGACCAAGCAGAGTGCTAGTCGAAGATCAGCCGTCAGCCCCTGCCGCAAGCATGTATATTATTGAAGTACGTGCTGCAAGTTATGTACACAAAGAATATGTTGTAAACAAGGGTGGGTAGGAGGGTAAATGGAAGCGCCTGCAACAGAGTGAGCGACCTGATAGCAGCGTGTGTCTGGTGCGTGATGATGGGACTGTGTGGTGAGGAGGCAGGTTGAGGTTCTGAGCTTGAGCCTCGAGGCTTGAGGCTGCTCCTAACGCACTGACCCTATCCCGGCCCGCACTATAGACATCGCCATATTAATACCTAGGCGGGGACCGGAACTTGCCGTTTCGTTTTGGGAACCACCATTGTCCAGCCTTCCTCAACACCAAACCCCAGAGTACCTACACTCATCACGCAAACATCGCACAAGCACTTCTACATCATCACGACACACGTCACCGGATATATATGCTGTTCATTTTCCGCCTAGACTCATGTCTACCCGCACAACGATGCTGTTGCCGTCGACACCGAGACTCTTTGCAGCTGCCAACATGAAGCAGCATCCATTCATTAACACTTCCAGATGAAGCAAATCCTTTCAGAGCAGACTTTTTCCATATAACACCTCCTCCCCATCGAAGGCCTTCCCCCGCAGAAGACATGCAGGCTTTTTGCTGGACCGTCATTCCCAATTGGGAGCTTTCGCAGAGTTCCTCGTCATCTCTTTCATTAGGTCATTTTCTTTATTTCCTTCCATCATCACCATCCGGTCGTCTTCGCTTTTAACTCAGTAACCAGTATCCTATTCGTTCTCTGAATCTTCTGCCTTGACACCAGCTTCTTTCTTCTCGATAGCCATACCCAGCCTCTTCACGGCATCCTCTTCGTCCTCCACCCAATAGCCAGTCTTCCGCGTCACTAGAGAGCCTTTCGCGTCTACTACCTTGCGAACAACGTCTTTCTTCACGAAAGCCATATCCGGCCTCTTCACGCCTTGTTTCTTGGCAGCCATTTCTTCTACCACAGCCGCCACCTTCAACCTCTTCGCCGGCGGCTGGCTAGCCTGCGCACCCGTATCCGAACGTGGACGGGGACCCAAATTTTGCGCCTTTGCAGGTGGATTGCTGCCCTCGTCGTCCTCGTGGTTCAACGGATGCCTAACTCGACCTTCATACTCCGCCATGAATTTCATCAAATCATGTTCATCGAACTTCTTGCCTTCAGCAGAGACCCAGCCAGCATAGGCACACCAGCACCAAGTCCTCGTATACGGGCGTCCAATAGGCGGCCAGCGGCGTCCCTCGTCCTCGATGTAGGGCTCGCCTGTGTACTTGTTGTAGAAGAGCGCCTTGTTGACTGTTGCTGCTGCGTCGTGTGGGTTTGGGATGAAGACGGGCTGTCCGTGAGTCCCGGGTCCTGATTTGGTCAGAGTTTCCTCTGTCATATGAGGTCAGTCCCAGCGTGACTTACGGGAGCTGTGGAGATTCTGTTGAAACATCGTCGACCTTTTGGTGGATGTTGCTGAGATGCAATACTGTAGGTGGAACTCAGGCTGGTTGATGTTGTTGAGGTTTGGAGAGGGCAACGTCGAAAAGAAGAGATGGGAGAAGGAAGGCCAAGACGGCCTGGTTAAGGAAATGGAGAAGATGAGCTGCGTGCTCAAGAAGAGAAAGCCCAAGATGAGGAATTCAAGTATGAAGATAGGTGAGGTTGTAGTGTCCTCTTCTCTGACGCTGCGCACGTTGGTTGATGTGCTATCTGGAGAATGACAAGCTGAGAAGAGCGGCGTGCTTGGAGGAACACAAGAAAGACGAAAGCCTGTAATGTTCAAGGTCGAATGAAAGGTAGGTTACAGCCTTCCTTGAGCTCTTTCAGGTCCGCTGATATCTTCCGACCAGAAGCAAGCGTTTGGGACGGAATACCAAGACTTGACATGGGCTAGCTTCTCGGCTAGAATCCCTTTGATAGCTCCCAACGCGAAGGGTCAAGAGCCGCATGGAGCAAAAGATGGTTAGGTTGGTTCAATTAATTCAACTGGTAAGCTCTTTGCTTACTTCTCGAGCATCCTTTAGACTTTTCACACCTCTTTCCTTCAAGACTTTGCGTTTCCAGCATGAGATCCCATAACTGCAGACATCCGTACGGTTTCCTGGGTTCCCTGAAAGAGCAGCGATCTTGTCACAGCCAATACTAAAAACCCATAGACTCGGGTTGGCTCAATGTGAACTCCCAGTATGATCTTTTAGAAGTCCCTTTACTGGAGGCAACAAGTCAACATATTTCCCCAATCCACACACCGTAAGCGAGCTCCCGACGCCGAAAGAAAAGCTGAATCAACAGAACAACTTGACTTTCCGTTGGACCAAACTCTGAAAGCCATAACGTCACAGTCACGAGGCAGAAGCAAGTAGCACATGTCATCGCGAGCAAGTGTTTCATTCGTAAAGCAAACGGCCACCACCACCTCAGCCAGGGAGAGAGAGAACAAACAGAAAAAGAAAAGAAGAAAGAAAAGAAGACTCTATGCTACAGCCCATAAGGAAGGGTATCAGAGAAGGAAAGGGAAAGTTCCGCAACGTCCCCGTCGTATGCATCCCATATGTAAGTACACTTGAGAAAGAAAAAAAAATGTCCAGCTCCCGAATTCTCTCTCTCCCTATCTTCTCTTTCATCGACTTCTCACTCCTGGCTCTTCTCGGCCTTGTGACAAAACCGTGCCTTCGACGAAGTACTCCCTCAGGAACCCACTATTTCTTGTGGTTGCGGACATAGTTCGCATCTGCGTGGAAAGTCAGCATCATCACTCAAGAGCGGGGATTCAAGGTCAACATACCATTGTCTCCGTCGTTGCTGTCTCCAGACTTCCAGGAGAAGTTGTCAGGCTCGTTCTTGGACTGCCTAACGCCCAAGTCAGAAATCATCCCGCGGCGTTTCGGGTTCTCCTTGAAGGAGGAGGGAGGGGAGGTGTCTCCATACTCATCGTTGTCATATCCCTTGATATCACGGCCCCGCACTTCGTCTTCGTCGACCCAGTCCTCCTCCCAGTCATCGTCGTTCTCGTCGTCGTCGTTGTCGGCCGGGGGCGGGGCAGAGGCAAACTCCATGACGTTGGGGTGCTGGACCAAGGCATGGAGCCTGTTGGTGAAGGGGTTGCCGTCTGTGGTGGGAGGGTACGGCTCCTGGAGCGACTCGATGGTGCGACCAGCCCACTGATGGGGGAGCTCGAGCGGACCGCCAGACGATCTACGCCCATCAGGGCTCTGGGGGATACCCATTGCGGCCCGGATCTCATCTGGTGTGAGCGCTGGTACGGTGCTGGGGCCGGGGACGGAGAGCCTGGAGGAATGGAAGAGACGATGGCGACCAGGGACAAGCGGCTGCTCCGTGCGGTGTCCGAAGATTCTGCTGCCACGGAGGCGGTTGAAGATGCGGTGTTCGTTGGGCTTGTTTTCCTCGCCGATGAGTCTCAGCGCCGCGGTGCTCTTCTGCTTGCGCGGTCCGAACACGTCGTCCTGCTCCAGTCCGAACTGGTCGTTCTCTTCGTCCTCGTCGTCACTGGGGATCGGTCCGAGGTTGGCCATGCTCTGGCTGCCAATCCTGCCTCCGAGAGGCCTGCCCAGGTTGCTCAACGAGCCGCCGCCGCCTCCGTGCTGGAATCTGAAGCGCTCCATCCCGGTGAGCTTGCGCGCTTTGGCGCTGCGCTCCAGGTTCTGCTGCGCCACGGTGTCAATATCTGGCGCCGCCGTCTGTCGCCTGAGTTTGCCCCAGGCGCGGGACTTGCGGCTCACCTTTTCGGGGCCGGGTAGTGCAGTCATGTCGGCGTCGTGCGTGTCTGGGTGGTGGTTGTCAGTGAGTGTGACTGAGTGAGGAGGGATTGGATTCGACTTACTGGTGAAGGTGAAGCGTCCGGCGCGGTGGTGCTGCGGGAGCTCTTCTGGGGTTGCGGGAAGGTTTTTGTTGAGCTCCATGGCGCGGTGAGGTCGGCGCGGTGGAGTGTCGGCGGAGGGAGGGAGGGGAGTCTCGTCCATTGTTGCTTTGGAGATGGTGTAGTGAATGTAGGAGGGTGAATAGAGGTGGGTAAGCTGGTGGGAAGAATGTGGGAGGGGATGGAGGATGAATGGAAGTGTGTATGGGAGAAAGGTGTGGAGGTATGGAGGTGGAGAGGTCAGAGAGGTCAACGAGATTGGAGGTGGAAGGATGGGTAGGAAAGGCGTGAAATCACGTGCAGGTGTTTGCATCAATACATCAAGTACAAAGTCACTGGCGGACCTCACTGCTCAGTAGAAGAGAACCTATTTCACCTTCTCAGATTAGAGATGAGGTCCTAGCCTTACAAATCTGTGTGATGTGTCTTTTACCAGCAAGGAAGACCTCTAAGTTGGACAAGGACCTCTAGAGCTTTTCCGGATATCCATGGCCATATACAAGCGCTGATCCACTGCTAGGGAAGGTAAACCAAGGCTGAGCACCCTTTCTACGGACGGTTGGATATCCGAAAAAGCTTCTCTAGCAGCTGGCTAACGCCAGACTTTTTTGGTTGGATACTCGAGAAAGCTCTAACCACAGCTGGGAAGACAGCATCTTCGAAGTGAAGCTATCTCACCTTCTCAGAGCTGAGGACCTGGCCTCACAGGCCCATTTAATGTTTCCTATTCCAGTATGAAAGACCTTGAAGTTAGATAAGGATCTCTGAAGCTTTTTACGATATCCAAGGCTAAGTATAAGCGCTGATCCACTTCTAGAGAAGGTAGGGTAGGGCTCAACACGCTCTATACGGCTGCTTGGATATCTGGAAAAGCTGTTCCCGCAGCTGGCAGACGCAGAGTTTCCTTGGTTGGATACTCGAAAAAGCTCTTCTCGCGGGTAGGAGATACCAGTTGTCTTCTCCTACGAGACGTAGAAAAAGGCACTTCTTGTGATATCCAAGTACAAGTACAAGCCCCGATCCACTGCCGGGGAAGGCATGGTAGGACTGAGCACTCTGTCTACGGGTGCTTGGATATCTGAAAAAGTTCCTCTAGCAGCAGGCTGGCTCTAACTTTTCTTGGTTGGACACCTACTAGCAGGAGGTGCTAACGTACCTCGTTCAGATACTCGAGAATTTTCTCCCTCAGCTGAAAAGGCAGTATTTGCTTCTCTTCCTGGACGTGGCAATGGGTATTTTTTATAATGTCTAAGTACGGGTACAAGTACTGATCTACTTCTGGGAAAGGTATGACACGTTTAAGTACGCTCCCTACGGGTACTTAGATATCTGGGAAAACTCTTCCCGTATCAAACCTGGTGAAAGGTGCTGACAGCGAAAGGGGAAATACGAATCAACCACAGGGAAGCTCTCGGTCAGGGAGTTCAGGAGAGACTTGAGTATTGACAGAGGCTATGGAGGAGGTTTATATACACATAGAACAGGAGTGGAATAGGGAGTGATGTTGGTTCAGCTGTACAAGGTACACGCTTCAGCTGAGCAGGGATTAGACGTGCTGCTCAGCTCCTCCAACACACCAATCAGGTTTGACACACCCCCTCAGATTGTCAAACTGACTTGATCATCTGGACTCTAATGGTATTTCTCCAATATGCCCTTAGACGGTTTGATTCGAGATAGCCAAGTGCGAATGCGGAATGCAGAACTGCAAGGTTGCTTGCGGGTGGCCGTTGGCGTCGAGTCCTCGTAGGAATGATATTTCTTTCGTCTAGGTCTGCTGATACCGTTGCCGGGCGTTGAGGAGGTTCTGGAGACTTCGAGCTTGTTTCTGGTGTCAACAGTCCAGTAGGAGCTTGTATAGGAGAACTTGAAGTATCCGTTATATCCGTTGTATCTGAGCGATCTGATTCTGAAGATGTGTTGGCAGGCTCTCGTGGGCGAACGTTGATGTTGCTGAGGATGGAGTCGTCAGATTCGTATCCTAGATCGTCGAGATCGGCCTGGGCGTTTCGCATGCGTATGGGATCCTCGTTATAGGTGATTCGTGTGATGAGGTCTTCATCGACTGATTGTGTATCAACGTCTGGGTTGCGGAAGAGCGTCTCGTTGAACCAGACATCCCTAGTAGTGATGACTCGGGATTGTGATGGTATCCACACACGAAAGATGTTATTGGAGACATAATTGACAAGGTATCCGATGAGTGCTCGCGGTTCTAGCTTGTGAAGCTCTTTGGTGGGTTTGTTGAGTGCATACGCGCGACAGCCGGGGATCCTAAGGTGTGAAATGTCAGGCTTGTATCCTTGGACCTTCTCAAAAGGCGTCATCCAGTTGAGCTTCTTTCGCGGTGTTCTGTTGAGTAGGTATGCGGCGAGGCAGCAAAGTTCTGGCCAAAGATTCCATGGGAGATTAGCTCGTTCTGCAAGTGCCCGTGCAGTGGTATTTATCACCCCCCCAGATCGCTCAGCATTGCCGTTTGGCTCCTTTGTATATGCTGGTGTCGTGCGAAACTCGATGCCGTGTTCTCGTGCCCATTCTCGAACGTCTGAGTTGTCTCTGCCAAAGCTTACATCATTGTCAGATGTAATACGCTTAATTTTTCTATCGAACTGTGAAAGTAGAGAAACCATCCCCCGAGACCCCGGTGCGGTGAAGACATGATTCGAGAGCGTGAGCTGATCGACGAAGTGGGCCATAAGTTTGTTGCCGTTGTATGCTGTGCGTTGTATGACGAAATCGAAATGTACGGATTCGTATGGGTAGGAAACAGGCTGAACTCGTGCTTCTTTTGAGATGCGACTGTGTGCTTTCGAAAGTATGCATGCTTCGCATTCCTGAGTCAACGGGGTACCTTCTGAGTCTCTCGGGATAGGAGGGTCGACTCCAGCACATGCTTGCTCGACTCGTAGCATTGACTCTTTCCCTGGATGGCCGAGTCGCTCGTGCCAGCGTGCTCCCTCGTCAGGCTTTGGCTTGGCGTAGGCGTGAAACGAAGAGTCGTCGATTAGAGGATTCTGCACCGTTGGCTCGTTGTACTCGAGAACAAATTGTCCATCTCGATCGTCTACTAAGCAGTAGGTGGTGTGTTCCCAGGTGAGACGGAGCTGCTCGGTGTCCCAATGGATTCCTTTTGCGCGCATTTTACGGAAAGCAACGATGTTTGTGTGGAAGAATGGAACATACGCAACGTAGAGATCGATGATGCGTGTGCCAAGAGGTGTCTTGAGAGTGACAACTGCTGTGCCGTATCCCTGGATCGTATCGAAAGATGTACCTGCTCGCAGCTTTGCAGTGGTTGGCTTGAAGTCGCGAATTCTTGATAAGTCATTGCAGATATGAATGTCAGATCCGGAATCCAGTATCCAGCTATTGGCAAGAGAGTAGCCTTGTGTCTCCGCAGCACGTGATGCTGCGTTCAATGCAGTAGGCTGGTTCTGAGTCTGTTGAACTGACGTTACTAGACTTGAAACAGCGAAATTTCCAGGAGGTCGATTTTCTGAGGGCTGGTCCTGTTGGTCCTGCTGGTCCTGTCTTGGCAAAGTTGGCATAGGTTGATTCTTTACAGCTTTCTTTTGGTGTTTCTCAATCGTGCTGCGGAAGTAGCTATTTGTTTTAAGCTTGTTGGCGATCTTTGCTTCAATGTCTTTGTCAGGAGACCAGTTGGCAGGCCGTTTAGATTCGATGATGTACGGGCAGTCCGAGTAGAAGTGCTTAACTCCGCAGAGGCATGATGGAGGATCTCGAGTCGCTGGTTGGCCTTGGAACTGAGCACCAAATGTGGACTTCATGCCATTCTGGGCCGGGCCTTTGAGTGTGCCAACCGTATGGAGATTATGGACAATTCCAACCAGTTCTTGCATCGTGGGTAGAGGCTGGCCGGTCCGCTGTTTGCGTGCAATGTCTGCTCGTTCGATACCAATGGCAGTTGGATTGAGGTGTTCCACAGCGTCGAGAAAGGTGTAGAATGGCCTGTGTCCTTGGACTTCTGCCATATGGTACTGTTGGCATTTGGCGTAAGTATTAAGCCATTGCTGGAGCCAGTGCTCAATGCCTTGGGACTTCGGTGGTTTGCAAGCTTCCTTGTAATCTCTTTCCAGCTCAAGTTGTCTCGTGACTGGATCTGGTGCGAATCGAGCTTTCAGTACTCGAAGAATCTGGTAAGAAGTTCTTGAGTCCTTGATCATGTAGAGAATGTCTCTATGAATTGTTTGACGAATGAGAGTCAGTATCCTCGCTTCCACGCGCTGGATTTTCTCAAAAATGGAGTAGTCATCCTTCCAGTCAAGGCGGGCCATTTTGAATTCTTCAAGGTTGTCGAATGCTTCTCGTGCTGGGCGTTGCGGCTCATCGTTGGTGAGGATGTCGTGCGGCAATTGGTCAGGATCGACGTAGTTCCAGATGTCGTACGCGTCGGCTTCACTTTTGATGGCGGCGAGCCAGTCGTCCACACCGAGCAGGTCCACACCGAGTACATACCAGTGGCGAGCAGCCTTCACAAAAGTGCGGCGATGGCCCTATGACGGAAGCTTTTAGAAGCTTTGTTGGCGTGCTCATAGGGCCATCGCCGCACTTTTGTGAAGGCTGCTCGCCACTGGTATGTACTCGGTGTGGACCTGCTCGGTGTGGACGACGCTCGGTGTGGAGGCTGCTTGCCGTGGAGGCTGCTCCCTGTGAAGGCTGCTCGGTGTGGAGGCTGCTTGTCGTGGAGGTTGCTCGCTGTGGAGGCTGCTCGCTGTGAAGGCTGCTCGGTATGGAGGCTGCTTGCCGTGGAGGTTGCTCGCTGCGAAGGCTGCTCGCTGTAGAGCTTGTCGTTCCACCCTTTTGGACTCGCGAGGATGATGGTGGTGGCGGCGGTGTTATGGGTAGTCGTGAAGTGCGGTGGTGCAAGTGGCTTTGCAAGCGGCTGTGCAAGTGGCGGTGCTTGCAGTTGGGTGGCGAGGATCGCCGGAAACGTTGCGGACTTGCGAACGTGTGTCGATACAGCTCAGGCACGCTCAGGCACGCTCGGGTGCTCGTGCTGATTCTGTGTAATGCTGAGACTGCGGTTGCAATCTCATTCCCGAGCTCGTGGTGGAGACTCGGCCGGTAAGAGCATGCAGAGGTGAGAGGCTCTTGGAGGTGGTACTGAGGAGATAGGTTCCGTCCCTTCTGAACTCAGTGTTGATACAAGTGGTACGTCTGAACACGTTAAGATGTCGCAGTGCGATCCGGGCTCATAACTATCAAACCTGGTGAAAGG
>ML977214.1:12763-68610 GCA_010015705.1 Aulographum hederae CBS 113979
GGACCAGGGGCCTTCCTGTTTGGGAGTTCCCGGATTATTTCGTACACATCTTTTTCTGTGACCTCGAGCGGGATCCGGAGTGGGACGATCTGGGGGGGAGCCTGGCTACTGACAGTAGGTGGCGTGTTTGCGGGGAAGAACTTTTCAGCTAGGATGGTCGCCTTTTCGTTATTATTGGCTGTAGGGGGATCCTCTTCTCTTCGTCTCAGGTCGGGGAGGATCGTAGTTCCTTTTCCTTCTCCTAGTACTTTACGGCTCCATGTGTTAAGCTTCCAGAGCCCTTTATTATGGGGGTGATCTGGGTCTCCTGTGTCCTTTGCGAGTTTATCGACTAGCTTTCTCCACCTCGTGCGGGCATTGCTCCGTAGCTCCCTCTTTAGGGCGTTGCGGTGTCTTTTCCATTCCACCGAGTCGTCCTCGTATCGGGTTCTCTGGTATCGGCTCCTGGCTGCGCGAGAGAGGTTTAGGAGTTCCTCTGCTCTATTCAAGACTATTAGCAATGATCTTAATGACAATGGCAGAAGTGCGCAAGGTACATAAAACCAGAGAAACCGCCGTTTCCGTGGCTGATGAATCTCCCAGTCCAGTTCTGCGGCAACCATACCTCAAAATTGATCCCTGAGCTCTTTGAAGTACTTGTATATGCCGTGACTCGGCACACGTCTGTCTCTGGGGGATTGGCGGCGGCACAGCTAGGATCTGATCCTGGGGATGTAATGTTGGTACCAGATGCAACAAATTCGGTGTTGTAGATGGTCGTGTTGGAGAGACCGGTGAGTCGGGATGAGAACGACGTGCATTGAGATTTGAAGTCCTCAGCACTGGCCCATGACAAAGCCAATTGGCTCGTCAACAAGCTCGCCTTTGAGAACAGCATCGTACGTTGGCAGCCACCGAAAGTTGGATGGTGTTGGAAAGCGCAAGAATGACAACCCAGTGATTCAAATGCAAAATGAGAGGGCCAAGCGACGATCAAAGGCGAAAGCCTTCTCTATATATATTATGGAGACTCAAAACATTAGGTATGTTCGGAAGTGCGCTTTCGAAAGCTTTGGCTGTTAGGTACATGTTCGAAATAACAATCTGGTATTCATATTAAGGGATGATGTCGATATGCCGAAAGAGAAAGACTAACCCAGGGTCTTACCGCCAGACATACATTGTTACCAAAGACATTACCTGTGGTGGGCCGTCGGGTAAAGTACCTAACGTAAGGTAGGTAGGTAGAGGCTGCGACTGAACGGAGATAATGGACATTAGGTAGCGAGACAAGGGCTATGCAGGGTGCTTACAGGTTCTGCGCAGATCCATCATGTACTCACACTACCAGATGCATTCCGACCTCGTTCCGTCGCTCCATTCATTATTATAGTAATACCCACGGCTAGTAACATCACCAAGGAGGTGTCGACACCAGCGGGTCTGAGGAACTACGGGTCAAGGAGATAGACGGCATTAAGCTATAGAGTACCGTCAACGACACATGCTGGAGCTGACGAGCGAGATATCTTCGTTATATTCGAGGCGAGGGAAGACGGCCGAAAAAGTACCTTACCCACGGGAATACGGCATTGGACTTCAGACTTGAAGGCCTGCTCAATCAGAGCCGAGCTGTTCGCAGGGTTAAGTCGTTACAGATTGACGAGAGAGTTGAGTGGGACGTGCAGCAAGTGGTAGAACTTGAAGGGAGAGGAGTCGAGAATATTCGTGTCGTGTCGTCTATGTCGTGTCGTCCATGTCGTGTCGTCCATGTCGTGTCGTCCATGTCGTGTCGTCCATGTCGTGTCGTCCATGTATGTCGTAACAGGTGGTTGATAGAAATCTTTGCGTACCAGGCGCACAACCATGATTGGCGGAAAAGAGGAGTGAAATGGCCCGATTCAGCCTGGCGAGCACGGGCTACTGGCCTGAACCTGACCAAGGAGGATATCGAGGATACAAGCAGGCCAGCCAGCTGCAGAGCTATGGCTTCACTGATAATGCGACACACTCTCGAGGAATGGCTGCTGCAATGCAATAATGAAAAAATACAATGAAAGAATGAGCCTCCGAGACTCGACGTCTGCCGCGAAAGAAAGAGTCCTTCCCGCAAAACACATGCAAACGGCAGCAGAACCAGGCCTTGACCATTTCTTGCGATTCGAGAAATACAACATCCCATAACCGAGTCGAAACGCCTTTGCAAACATCTGATAATCAATTCATCGTTGCGGGGTCTTGGGAACGCATTGTAGGAGCAATCTTTCCCACCAAGAGAGTTGACAAGTTAGAATACAATCGGTATGCAGTATGCGAATTGAAAAAGTGTAGTCGATCCAGCAGCGAAGTAGAACTGGTGAACAGCCAAGAGAAGAGGGTCGGTGCCCTGACCAACGTAGCCAGACTGTCAAATTCCATTTATTGTGCCGAAGGTTTCCTCACTCTCTTGAAGTTCCGAAAGTGGGGTGGGCTGGCTCAAAGTACAAGCCATACCTCCATCTTCGGTATTTCCATTCTCGTCATTGACGGAAATATCCGAGTCACTCTCTTGAAGTTCCCAAAGTGGGGTGGGCCGGCTTAAAGTACAAACCATACTTTCATCTGGGGTATATCCATGCTCGTGATAGACGCAAATATCCTCCAGTTGGATAGATTTAGGCTTGTACGAACTCATGGAAGCCAGAAGGTCGACAAGCACCCAGCTGGGAGCCGATTCCAGCACGTCTTTGAGTCCAGGCGTTTTCATCCCTTCGTACATGCTTGTATAGTGAGTGGCATAGTCGATGGAGAAGCGGTAGAGGCAATCCGTCCTCGGGAGTCGTTCAGACAAGAAAATGAGCCTTGAGATCCATCCTGGGAGCAGGGGAACCCTTTCATCAGTGTATTGCATTTTTTCGAGCATCTTTCCGGCAATGTAGTCGACGAGATCCTTCCGGAACCGCGGGGTGTCGCATCGCACCGCAAAGCAGTATGCATGGAAGTATATCGAAAAGACTCCTTCTTGAGCGGCCTTGTCATGCTCAAACATGTCCTTAATCCTTTGCTCGCATAGGATTTCTTGGTTCTCGATCCAGTGCTTGAAGACCAGGGGAATGAGTCCACGTTGACTTTGCGATCGTGTGAAAGCCCATATTCGTACCGTTCCTTCTTTGGGCGGATCCTTGAAGGTGTCCCGGCAATACGGAGAGTGTAGTTTGGCAAGCTGTTCATGAATGAAGACAGGCTTGCGCCCTGGAGTGGTCAATTGGACCTTGGTTGGACTAGAAAGCGTTAGGATTGATGAAAAAGCCCGTCAAAAGATCAGCATAAAGCTCACTCTAAGATCATCGCATTTGGCGCGACAAAGTCTCTGGGAGACGGCGGATCCAGACATGTGGGGTCTGGCGAAAATAAAAAGTCCGGGACGATGGTACTTGCAGGAGTTAGGAGCATCGCCTCTGGCCTAATGTCGCTTGTCGACGAGGCCGACTCCCCCCTAACGTAGTCGAACTGATCGTTTTCCAGCATCACGGTACTTGCAGGAGTGAAAGATGTCGAGTTCGGCATGATGGTGCTCGTAGAGGGTTCCGGATCCGGCCCAAAAACGGTCAATTGGGGAGCCTCAGAGAAGGGGTCTGAGAAGTCCGGCATGATGGTGCTCGTGGAGGGTCCCGAATCCGGCTCAAAAATGGTCCTCCATATGGGATCCTCAGAGGAGGGGTCTGAGAAGTCCATCTTCGTAGTTGTGTATTGCGCGCTCGATCTTTGCTTTGGGATAATGCCTCGCTAATAATTGCTCGACTTCCAGTTGAGACTGAGAGAGTGAAGGTAGAACGTGTCAATTCTGTGGAACCAATTGGTAGAAAGAATGGATGAGCTCAGTCAGTAGTGATGATTGATGATTGATGGTTTGTCGAGCTTTGTTAGGACTGTGAGCAGCTGTGCGAGAGGCGGGTGGATGAAGGGACAGGGAAGGCTTCAGGAGCTTGATCAGACTGCTGCTGCCTCCCGGGGAAGTCGCGACTGTTCAGAACAGTACTCCTCCTATCTCCAATCTCTGACCACAACATCAAAGCGACCTTGCCAAACCAACATCTTGTTGGAAGGGCCAACTGAGAGTGAACACGGGACAAGAAAACAGAGTTTGGTCAATTGAGGCTGAAATCGCATGGGCTGTGAATGAAGCAAGATGAAGAGCAATTTATGAGCAACAGAGTTTTTGGATCAAGACGTCGAGGTAAGCACATTGAATGCAATTGACCAATAAAAGTCTACCATTTAGGACGATTGAATGTACTTCTACAGCTTCACAAAATCTCGGCGAACACAAATAGCTCAAGCCGCTGCTAGAGCCGACAACAAAGGGAATAGGATGCTTGGGAATGGCACGCTAGTATCCTGGCTTGCCGTATTTGTTGAATGCATCGTGGAGCTCCTGAACCAGTGTTAGCACACGTTCTCTTCTCCTGGAAGCTACCGGGCGAGCGGATGTCTGCAGCCGTACCTTTGGTAGGTTCACATCGGGTATGATGGTAACATTCAATGCAGAGGGAGCATCCTTCTTTTCCTTGGTTGTATCACCATGTGGATGGTACTGGTATTTGCCCTCTCCTCCACTGTTCCAGGGTTCCGAGCCGTGGATCTTCGAGACAGACTTCTCAGAGGAAGACGATGTGGGGTTGTTGGCTAGAGTATGTGTCAGCAATTCGTTGCCTGAAATGTACGCTGGGTGTCGGCTCAGGGCGCCAGTGAAGAGGAAGAATCCTACCAAAGTGATAGCCAGCAAATGCGAAAGCACTAGCCATAACGGCGAATAGGACCTGCGGTCGTCAATCAGAAGCAGTCCTCATCCGAATGTCTCTGCACTGCCATACCATGAGCTCAGGATCTCTCTTTGCTCCAGTCTTCATGGCCTGCTTGCCGGCTTCCCTGTCCGAAGCAGCAGCTTCGCCGGCGTTGACGCCAGTTGCGCGGAGAGGCAGCGTGCGGGAAGCATAGAGCGGGCGGGAAGCGCGGAAGGCGGAGCGGGCGATGATGGAGGACATGATGGACGAGTCCAATTGATGCGTGGGTGCGGATTGTGGGTGTTCGACAGTCGAGGGCGCCCTTTGGATGGGGTGAGATTCGATTGACGAGGTCGAGGTCGGTCCGGGCTCGACGACGTCACGTTACTCAGCCGGAGACCTCAAACTATCACGTGCGCTGCCGGCCTCGCTAGCGCGGTTCCGAATTGTGTGCCCCTTACGGCCATGCGACGGTCGTTGTGCACCATTAAACTTCCGGTCGCTCCACCTCTGCTTCCCTCTGTCCCTCTTGTGTCTCTTTTCTCTTCCCCGTCCTCGTCCGGACTCTCCATGTAATAATATACCTCCCAGAAGCCCCAGCTTGTTGTTGCTCAACCGCAACGCGGCGCATCGACTCGAGAGCCGTTGCGTCGAACCGTCCGCTGAGGCAGCACACAACTTATATCCCCCCTTGAGTCCAGCCAGGTCATGCATCGCAGCGAGAGGACTAGGAGCAGCCGCGCGAAGTCAAACATTCCAAATTTGCAATGGCTACACCTCGCAGTTCCATCCTGCCAACCTCGGCTTCAATGACAGATCTGGCATCCGACGATGGAGACCGACCGCTCAGTTCGCTCCCCCACCTTGCTCAGCCCGAGCCGTCTGAGCATCGAGTGCCCAGCGTCACCGGACCTGTTGGCGAACCGGGACTTCCTCCGTCAAGACCTTCGTCTGGCGCATCGCGTGGCACACGACATTCCCAGGGTGTCGCCAGACGCGCTGGAGGAAACCTGAGCTCGGCAGGGAGCGTGGGAGGAGCGAGTTCAAGACCTCCATCCGCCAGCAGAACCCACGTTCCTTCTCTCACCCAGCACGCTTTCTTCCGTCCCATGAGTTCACAGAGGCTTCAAGCACAGCGCGCCCACAGACCGGACTCGAATCTCAGTCGAATAACGCACACTTCGGAGGTTGAGAATGGGACAGGCGTCAGCGGCGTTTCGTACCCTATAATACGGCCAGGAATAGCCACATCATTCAATCAAGACCGGGATAATTTACCGCCCCCTTCAAGAGGGACTGATATAACTGAGCGCGATGTACCAGACATGCCGGACAGGACGACGGCGAACACATCTCCAGAAGTCGCAGAGACAGTTCGGAGCATGGGCGAGAGCGTTGCACCTTTGCAAGAGCCGCATAGGCCGACGCACTTGAATCTCGACAACACCCTGAAGCACTCCTCGCACAACGGCTCCGCTCCCCAGAAGTCACCAAGGTCCTTCCGATCCAGCTTCATAATCCCGAGTCGGCGCAGAAGCACAGTAGAGCAATTCAGTGGCCGAGGACATGAAAAATTGAACTCGGAGGACACCTCCCCCAGGCATGATCTCGAAGTCGAGACGAAAGAGGTTGTCAGACAGGAGCTGGGGAAAAACTATCAGTACTTCACCGGGAATACTGTTTTCTGCTGGGGAGGCAGGCTACAAAATACTCGCGACCGGCCAATTAATATTGCCACAGGCCTTTTCATTCTCATTCCTGCAGCTCTTTTTCTCGGTTTTTCGTAAGCTTTCACCCTGCAGAAATAGTGACACGTCCGCTAACCAGCTTGCAGAGCGCCATGGCTTTGGCTTAATGTTTCGCCAGCGATACCCATTTTGTTTGCGTATATTTTCGTAATATGTTTTTCGTCATTCCTCCATGCCTCTATCACAGATCCCGGGGCAAGTAATCTTGATCCGTAATTCAGAGGACGAAACTGACTCTGATAAAGATTCTGCCCCGCAACCTCCACCCATTCCCTCCACCCAATCCCAACGAAGACCCTCTAGCCCTTGGCCCACCGACCACGGAATGGGTCACTGTTGTCTCCGCTCACACGCCGAATTCCGCAATGGAGGTGCCGACAAAATACTGCAAAAGCTGCAATATCTGGCGTCCACCTCGTGCCCACCACTGCCGCGTATGCGACAATTGCATCGAAACCCAAGACCACCATTGCGTCTGGCTTAACAACTGTGTCGGCCGCCGCAATTACCGCTACTTCTTCACCTTCGTCGCGTCAGGCACAATCATCGGCATCTTCCTCTTCGCCGCTTCTCTTGCCCACGTCTTGATCTACATGAATCGCGAAAACATCAGCTTCGGCGCGAGCATCAATCGCTGGAGAGTCCCGTTCGCCATGGTCGTCTACGGATTCATCGCTCTGTGGTATCCGCTCTCGCTCTGGGGATATCACTTCTTCCTCATGGCCCGTGGCGAGACGACGAGAGAGTATCTCAATTCTCACAAGTTCATGAAAAAAGATCGCCATAAGCCGTTTACGCAAGGCGTTTTCTGGAAGAACTGGGTTGCGGTTCTTTGTCGACCTCGTCCACCGACGTATCTGAGGTTCAAGGATGTGTATGAAGAGGGAGACCAGCGGTTTGGCCCAAGGAGGGGCAAAAGGACTGCGCCGTTGAGTGAGAGGCAGCAGGGAGGCGTGGAGATGGTGCAAATGGGGTAAGATATTGGTTTTCATCCGCAGAACGAGTTTTTGGCATGTAGTAATTCTGTACGACTCCTTTTTTCACTTCTTTGCTTTTTTTGAAAGATTTTCCACGTTTATACTAAAGTAGTACTGTTGTAAAAGTAAAGCCTCGAGTAGCTTTTTCTAGGGAATTCTCAGTAGACCGCCGTTTTCGGGACAGAAGTATTGCTGAGGAGGGGAGGTCACTCCGGCCATGTTGGCACGCAAGTCTATGGATTTCTTTTCTTCTAAGTGTATGAACATGGGGATCTTCCAATGTAAGACAGCGAGACAGGAACTTTGTTTTCTATAGTATAGCTTCGTTGCTAATATATATCGCGTGGTGTCGCAGAGTAAATCAAAAGTTTCTAGGTTGATGTTTTCAATTTGCGCATCTCAACTTCGGCTGGGAATGGAGCCGTTGCCGTTCTCTGTTTTGCCGTGGGTTAGTATGTTCTACTTTATTCCTTTATGGTCTCCGCGTGGTGATGCTGCCATGAATGAGACATCTTTAAGGTGGGAGTTCACTACATAGACGGTAAAATTCGATCTCTTTTACATTCCTTCCACCGTTTAAACATGTCCAAGCTGTTGGACACAGCTGATTTTCTTTCTCAAGGGACGGAGTTTGCGAACATCTTTTTGGATTCCTTTATAGATCTCGGCTAGTCACAAGGTTGTTCAAGACAGAGAAGGTTTCTGGATAATGAGATAGAAATCTTGCACATTACTCTGCATTCCGGCAAAAGTATGATTTTAACAGCGCGTATTGCTCCAACCCGCGTGAAGACGAGTGATATGATGGCTCTTAGGAGCTAGAGAACATTTTCTAGCGTGGCATATACATAGGGCCTCTACACGTTTCCATTTCGGCCCTGAGACTAGACCAAGATACCAATCATCACTGTTGACAGTAAAGCCATGTTCTGGTTGCTTATCCGCACTTAGACAGGGTTATTCTTCAGGCCTGTGTAATCTATCACTCTATCTACGCACACGTCGAGGCTCCGGATGACGAAGATAAAGTACACCCTGGGATATCTCGACAACCGACGGTGGTGCAAATTCGAGTACTGTACGGTTCTCGTGGGGTTTAAAGGGGTGATCAGGGGCGTGTAAATAGTGTTGACGGAGGGCGACATTTAGGCACTACTTTCAAGCAGCAAACAGAGCACTGGAGCCTAAAAGGTTGATATCGAAGGGTTTCAGTCGAGTGCAGAAATGAAGGAGGAGCCAATGGCACGAGGGTTGTTGGTGAGCAGGCTTGGCGAGTTTGTTTTCGAATGTTGCTCGACTGGCACAGCTGCCGCCCTTGAACACGACTTTCTCTCCACCACGACACAATCACTTCGCACCTCCACCCAACCATGACCCCCAACCTTCTTCCTCGACACTGATTCATAATCACCCACAGTCATTAAAGCAGTCTGCCCTTGTTTCGGCACTTCTCCGCGAATTGTTGTGAAGAGTTGTTGCACTTCAGGCTTGCTGTCGGCACGCTCCTCCCCTCCATACTAAACATACACGCGACACCAATTCCAACACCATCTCCCGCGGACCTCGAGATCCCCCTATCACTCTCCGATTGCTGCCGTCATCATCATGAAGCGTGCAAAGTCGGTGGAATCTGCGTCGTCCTCTTCCACTCTCTCCAACATCACCGTCGCGCCAGCCAACAGCACAGGGCGGAACTCGCTCGCCGCGTCCGACACGCCCCCAACCAGCCTCGGTGACATGGAAGGCCCCGCTGCGTCGAATGACGCGCAAAAGGAGCCCCTCGTCGCGTCCCAAGTGCCTCCAACTCCTCCTGTCGCCGTAAACCTGGCCGAAGAGCAGCTCCAAGCAGAGGCGGCCGCTGACCTCAAAGCAGACGCCAATGCCAATACAGAATTAGCTGAAAACATCGAAGGAGCCGGCCGGAGAAGTTCGCGCCCAAGAAAGAACGTCGCCACCTACAACACGAAAAAGCTAGCAGGCACATCCTGTCATACCCCCACCAAATACCTCAAGGGCCAAAAGGAAGCCCGCGATCAAAGTGGCAAGGGCGAGCAAGAGCAACCCCAGTTGGAAGACAAGAAGCCGGAGAAGAAGAAGAGGGATGTGAGCGGCTCGACTCTGGTGGCTTCGCTGGCGCCCGACTCCCCAGGCCCAGTTGGCCGTGATGCTACTAAGTATGTCGGAACTGGCAAGAAGCTTCCGCGAGGCTGGGTTTTGGCCACCGATGTCCAGGTTGTCCCTCGACCTAACAATGAACCGGTGGAAGGATTGAGGAGGAGGACTTCGAACAGTATCGGTACCCTTGCCCATAGCGCCTCGAGTGCTGTGTCCAACCTCGCCACGGTTCTCAGCAAACGAGGTAGAGATGCAATCGAGGCTGGTATGGACAAAGTCGCAGACATTGGCCGGCGGAATAGGGTTGGTGCAGTCGATTATGCCGAAAACAAGGACGCCGCTGAACCAGCCAAGAAGCGGGCAAGGCTCTCTGAAGCGTCTACTGTTGCCGGGGAAGACGCAGAAGCCGAGATCAAGTCCAAGCCAAAGCCAAAAGCTGAAGAGGCCCCGAAGAAGATTTTCTTGAAGCAAGGCCTCTATGTTGGCCAGGCCGAAACTTTCGACGCGCGATTCACGACCACCAAGAATCAAGCAAAGCGGGTTGATAGCTCATCTATCAAGGGAAAAGAGAAGGAGTCGACCAACGCCTTCAAGTTTTCGCTACCAATGTTTTCAGGGAAAGATTTGATCGAGAAGGGCCAAGACTTCAAGCTGCCCTTCTGGGTCATGAATGCGCAGCCCTTCGAAACACTCAGAGAGGGCAAGGATTGGAGCACGACGAGGAACGGCAAAAGTAAGTTTATCCCTTCGAGCCCCTTTCTATTCTGATAGTAATAGAACTCCAGACAAATTCATTGGAGACGCAAAGATTGTGACAGAAGATACGCGTCGACTCGGCCGTACTGCCTGTTTGTGTGATCCTCTAGACGGCGGCTGCGATGAACGCTGTTTGAATGTGTCTTGCTCTTGGGAGTGTGACGACAGGAATTGCAATGCCGGAGTCATGTTTTGTAAGAACCGCAAGTTCAAAGAACTTGCAACCCGTACTGCGCGCGCAAAGAAACAGCGCGACAAGCAGACCGAGCTGAAGAGCAAATCGGAACACCGTAGGCGGACAGACCGCAACTACGGTGGCCTCTACGACATTGGCATCGAAATTGTCCAGACCGGCGACCGGGGCCATGGCGTTCGAGCTGTCAGGAGTTTCCAACCTGGTCAGATTATCCTCGAATATTCCGGTGAGGTCATCACTCAAGAGGAGTGCGATCACAGAATGAACACCGAGTACAAGAAGAACAACGTAAGTACCCGAAAGCCCTCCTTCACTTGGAAAGATACTAACCTACACCAGCACTACTATCTCATGACATTCCACCAGAACCTCATCATCGATGCCACCAAGCGAGGATCCGCCGCTCGTTTCGTCAATCATTCTTGCGATCCCAACTGCCGAGTCGAGAAGTGGATTGTCGGTGGCGAACCTCGCATGGCTCTTTTCGCCGGTGACAATGGTATCATGACTGGCGAGGAGCTCACTTACGACTACAATTTCGATCCCTTCTCGGACGATAACGTTCAGACATGCCACTGCGGAAGTGCCAAGTGCCGCGGCTTCCTTGGTCCAACTCCAAAGGAACGAGAGCCAGCCAAGCCAAAGGGCGTCATTGCTGGTCTGAAGCGTGGCATTTCACATGTGCTCGGTCAAGACGATGCTTCGTCCAAGCGCCAGAAGCTCGCCTCTGGTGCTAAAGCTGCGGTAACGAAAGCGCGAGATCATGTTTCCTCAGTGACTGACATCTCGAAAAAGGACGCTGCTGCAGAGGCTCTTGCTACCGCTGCCGCGAAGCTCAAGGCGCAGAAACGGATTGAGGATGATAGGCGTGCACGTGCAGAGAGGCTGGCCCATCGCCACAACGATACTGATACTCCGTCCCCCAAGGAGACGCCTGTTAAGCATGGCGAATGCAGACCATCTACAACTTCCATCCAAAAAACTCCATCACTCCCCAGATCCACTCCAAGCTTCTCGGCGACTCCTGAAATCGTGCGGCAACACAGGGAAGCGGAGGTCGCGGTCCGCAAATCTTCTCGCACTCCGAAGAGCTCGCCAAAGCAGCTCGAGCGCCTTGCTGAGAGTCAGATGAAGGACGCTGGCAAAGCCCGAAGCAAGGCCAAGGAGACTTCGGAGAAACTCAAGAACTCCAGAAGCGAAGGCACAGTGACGAAGACCACGTCTGGCACGTCAAGCAAGGCACAGCCCAATTCTTTTAGCCGCACCATTACCTCCTTCTTCGGCTCAACTAGCACGGCTTCCAAGATGAAGCAATCAAAACTACCGTTTACTGCCATCAACCCCAATGCCAGTTCCTCGAAGATCACAAAGAGCCCAAAGGCCAAGGCAAATTCCAAGGTCATGGCTAGCAAAGTCCAAAAGAACGCAAACGCACTCCTTGCCGCTGCCATGGCCATCTCTGATAGCGAGGACGACGATGGTGATGAGGAGGACCAGTCTCTTCTCGGCGATACGATCATCCCATCCCCGGCCAAGCGCGCATCCGCTAGCCAGAGCATGCGTGGTGCGATTGGCAGCATGCGGGCTGGAGTCGTCAACAGTGTGAAGGGTTCCCGACGTGCGGCTGCTGTTGCTAGGGCTGGTGGAAGGGGTAATGTGGGAAAGAGTATGAGGATTGTTTCTGGGCAGGATTAAGGAAGTCGAGAGTTTCAAAAGGCTGATTTGCACTTGATTGAGAGAATTGGGGTTAGAGGAGAGTTCCACAGCTCGAAGTGTGGACTCTTACCTTTTTTCTTTTGCGTGCACCGAATCGTGCAGTAATCTCCATCTGTTGAGGTTTGTTTCTGATCATGTTTGTTTCATTGGCTGCATGTTTCGGCTGTTGGAGTGGATGGGGACCTGGGTTCGTCATTCACTTACTTTTTTCGGTTTGGAATGGGTTATAATGGGTTTTTCTGTTTGTACTCTTTCAGCATGGATCAGTGGGCATGGGATGGAATCAGGCATGAGTAATGCTGTATTTTTTTTTGGAGTGATTTCTCTCTCTCATTAGTTATGGTTCTATCGAGGCTAGGTATGTATCCTGTCTCATCTATGAATTGATCGATTCGTCTCCCATCGTCGACCAAGTAATGAAAGGGTAAAGGCATTCAGCCATTAAGTGGCGTTTCCCGGGTATCATCCATCTCAATCATAAGATTCTTTACCCAATTGTCAGCTTTGCTGTTAGTAGCCCCTCCACGGAGGGCATGCTAGGTAATCGACTTCCACAAGGCCTTTGCTTCTTCGTCCATTCCCTCGAAAAACGCATCGTAGTCCTTCTTAGCTTGCAACTTCTTCTCAACGGACGCAGGTGACGGGCTCTTTGTGAGCTCCTCCACCTCTCCATCACTGGATTCATCGCTTGAGTCATCCAACACCTCCTCAGACTCGCCCTCGGGCTGAACCACCTCGACCTCACTTGACCCATCACTCGTTTCATCGCTCGACACTTCCACCTCGCCCTTACGCTCCTCCACTCCTTCATCACTCGACTCATCCGTCTCTTCAAGCTCAACCACTTCCTCTTCTTTCTTCTTTTTCTCCTTCTCCACCTCTTCCTTCTCCTTCTCCACCTCATACTCCTTCAAAAACGCCAACCCCTGTTTACTCCCATCCTTAGCATCCGGCGCCATCCACAAAGGGCGCTCCGCAGCCCGCCGCCAATACATGAGCGACTCCCGTCCCAGCACGCCGGGAAACGCCTCGTCGGCCTCGCGCAAGACGCGGTAGAAGGACGCGGCTTCGGCGGCGAGCCCCAAGATCCGCAGCGAGCGGATGATGCGCGTGATGCGTAGGTGGTTATGGTCGAAGCGACGGAACCACTTTCCAAAGCTCGGGCGCTCGGGGAGAGAGATGGAGATGAGAGGGTCATTGTTCGCGTTCGACTCATCATCAGTCTTCTTGGAGCGCTTTTGAGGCACGCGAGTGCAGTCAAAGCCGTAGAAATCCAGCATGCGGACGAGCGAGTCGAGCAGGGCGGCGCGCAGTTCTGGCCGCGTGCGGAAAGCGGTGAAGGTCTCGGATGTGACGACGGGCGCGGTGGCGAAGCCAGAGTGCTCGGGGAGCGGGAAGAGGGTTTGGATGTAGTTGTGGCTTGCTTCGAGGTTGTGGTTGTCCCAGGCGAGGATGTCGGGGTGGATGCGGCCGTGGGAGGAGCGGGCGTGGACGGAGGGGTCGTAGAAGTTTACCAGAGCGCAGGTGGATTTGGGAGACTTGCGAGGAGCCATTTTGTGAAGACTCTGCTGGAGCTTTGGGAGTTTGTTGATGTTGGGTTGTTGTGATGTTTGGTTGCGGTGGGTGAAGAATTGTTTGGTGGAGTTGAGAAGGTGTGAATCATGGCAGCTCACAGCTTTGATCAGAGACGGATGCGAAAGCTGACAACGGTATTGCCGCTGCCAGTGAAATGGAACAAAGAGATTGGAGATGGTTGCAATGGTGAGTTGCTCGAGAGGTTATTCTTGGGTATCTACCAGATGGAGCCACGATCGTGCACTCGGTCTCTATTCTCACGCCGCTGCGTCATACCGGGGCTTCTGTGTATTTTGTTGAGGTGATGGGTGAAAAGCGTCCTTTAACTCGAGAGGATTCAGCCCTGACATTTTCGTGACAGTTCTGATTGTTGCTGGTCTCAATCTCGCCGCAAGCGGTACTCGCTCGCGAGATGTCTTCCACATTCTGTGATTCGACTGGTGTGATTAGTCACATCAGCCTTGGCACGGATAGGGCCTGTGGGGTGGTGCTGCTGTGCTGCACCTCGTCTCCTCATCCTCACCCTCACCTCATCCTCGTCCATCGTCCGCTTCCACTCTGCCCATCTCCTTTCATCGCAGAACGCCACTCCTAGCTGTCAGTCTCCTTTGGTGTGTTGTCTCAGACCTCCCAGCATAGTGACATTCGAGAAAACTCGTAAACACCTTTGAGCTCTAGAGTAGAGCACAGCAAACACCACATATTTTTCATTCACAGCCCAGCCCATAGTCCACCGTCCACAGTCCACAGTCCACAATTTTCACTTTCAAGTCGCACTTTCTGGTCTTCTCAGTATTTGACATTCATCTCATGTCTCTTCAAGTTTCCCTACTCACCGTGCGTGTCTTTGCAGACCAGCTGCAGACCATCGCCGCAAGAAATCCCCACAGCCTTTCTGAAACCTTTTCCTCCTCCATGTAAGCCTTGATATCCGAAGCGTACTCTCTCGAATCCTTCTTGCACTCTCCCCCACCCAGCCAATCCCAGCTGCCATGCATCTCCTTGACCACATCGACTAGCCTTTGGCTGAACTTTACCCCACTTGCCCACATGTCCAGTTGATCTTTCGGCATGAGCCCGCGATTCAGGGTCTGGTTGATTTGCATGGCCCGAAAAATGACTGCGCCTGTATCGGCCACGTCTATAGCGCGATTGGATTTGTCCTTCTCGTTCGCTTCTAGGGGCCTCGCATTCCCAAAGTCTGCGATCTTGAGGATAGAGAGGACCGACTCGGGGTCGGGATTGCGGACGAGAAAGAGATTTCCTGGGTACCTAATATCACAGTGTACTATTCCAGAGGCCGTGTCCTGCTCATCATGGTCCCACTTGGGTTTGTTGTTGACCTTCTTGAACTTGCAGAAATGCATCACGGCCAAGCCATCGACGATGCTCTTTAGAAGATACCAAATCATAGGCTCAGGGACCGTCAGGCCCTCTAATTCGATAGCCTCGAACAAGCCCTGCAAGTCGCCAAGATCGCAGAATTCGACGACGAGTCTTGCTTTCTGTTGGTTGTTAGACAAGGAGTGGTAGTAGTTCAAAGGTCGTACAAAATGGCCGCCATGCAACTTCCTCATAGTCTCCCCCTCCCTCTCCAAGTCGCTGCGGCAAGGACCAAGGAAATTGTCGTGTCGGATCCTTAACGGGAGGCCATCTGCGTCTTGCTCATCTCCTCGATGCGCGGTTTTTGAGACTACCAAAGCGCCAGTGCTATTGATCTTCCAGGGTTCTGCGAGGCCACATGCTCCCTCGCCGAGTTTGGAGATATATGTGTGTGTGAGTACGAATACGTCGTCCTCCTCCGATGCAGTGTTGACCTTTTGCTTTTTCAAAGCGACAAGTCCGTTCTCGAACCTGAAAATCGACTTTCTAATGGAGCCGCGTCGTTGCATTGTTTAGTACTGGGTTTCCGAGTGAGTGATTTCTGCTCCTCCCTCATCAGGGAAACACCCGGAACATATAGGGCCATAATTCTCGTGGATTCAAAGAGACAAAGTCTGTTGGACATTGTAGTAACATTGGGACAGTGTTGAAAATTGTGCAGAGGGCCTTTGTGCGGCACTTAGGACAATACAGAAAATCCTAGCAGCATTCTTTGCGCTAGAATTGCCAGGCAGGTAACATTTGTGACGGTACAGAGATTCGGGGACAGTTTCTGCACAAAAATGAACAAAATCGTCGTCGGGATGATCCTGTGGTATCGACTGGTAAATTTAGAGATTGAGTTCATCGACTGCTTCTGCATAACTTAAATACAGATACAAACAACAAATGATGCGAAAGATGACAGAACCCTTCATCGCTAAACAGAAGTATACGAGGATGTCTCTAACCGCTGCGAATTTTTTGCCGGTTTTTCATTGCGCGGTCTCGTCTCTCGCTCAAATCCATTTCCCTTTCTCTTCGCCGCAGGAAGCCACTTCTAAGCCACTTCTAATGATGGAAAAACTTGTCTTAGACCCGCAACCAAGATTTGACATGAGACAACGGAATGCAAGCACTACATGTTTGGGTCCGACTCTTGAATTCCACATAATTCAATTGTCGGGAAACCTTTATATGCATAGAAGTAGATATAGCGGATAGACACTCACGAATCACTTGACACAAAGCTCGCCGCTGTCGATGGTGACAGTGGAGCCTCTGTATGTCTTTGGATTCGTGTTGGTTGTCTTGATTGTCTCTCCAAAGGAGGGGCTATCGAAGTGTATCTACAAAGGACTAGGAGAGTGACGTGGCAAGTGCTGGGTGCTATCACCAGGATCACCATGTATTGTAATACACGTAACTTGTGGTTGAATAGTTACCGACATCAACTTTTCAATCCTCAGTTTCACTTCAAAATCATCTCTTCTCGGTGTCCAAACCACATTTCCTTCGACTTTCTTTATTATAGATGCTTTGTTCTGCTTGCGCCATTTCGGATAACAGTATCAATTATTCCACGTGCCGTTAGCCACTTGTCCGCCCCAGTCATATTCGGCATCGCCGAGCGTCTCGGGCCGCTGCCGCATGCATGCCTCGATCTCGGAAACAAACCGGCTGGTATCCATCCAGTACCCAGGAGTAGTATATCGAGTATTGAAGGACCGAAGCATTTTCTTGAGAATCCCGAGCAGCGCCGGGCTGTACTTATCACTCGCGGCCCACCTGTCCAAATGTGCTCGCGTCCTATCGATGTTATCCGCATTACCGTATGGCACCACGGCTTCGTCGGTGCCCATGGCATAAACGATGCTCTTGATCGCATCGAATACGTCGGCAATGCGAAGTCTATCGTCGTCTAGACCATCCCCACGCAAAGGCCTCGCTTGGCCAAAATCTCCGATCTTGACAATAGGGAGAGTAGACCAGGGGTCGGGGTTGGTCACGAGGAAGATATTGCCAACGTGGATGTCCTTATGGACTATGCCGGGGGAGGTTGTTTTGGCAGGCCGGTTCCATGCTGCTTCGCCTTGCACCTTCTCGAACTCGGCGGAATGGAGCAAAGCTAGGCCCTTCATGATACCCTTTAGTAAATGCCAGACATAGGGCTCAGGCAGTTTTCCCCCCCTCGATCTAAACGGTTTTAAAAACGCGTCCAGGTCGCCAATGTCGCAGTATTCGATAACGAGCCTATCCTTTTGGATGTCGTTGGCGAAGGAGGGGAAATACTCCAAAGCCTTGACCAAATTGTCTTGGGCAGCGGGGAACTTTTCCATAATCTTTCCTTCTCTTTCTAACTCGCTTCGGCAGAAACCAAAGAAGTCTATGTCCAGAGTTCGTAGCCCGTCACTGTTCGGGTGAGGCGTTCCTTCTTCTCTTTTCTTCATTTTCGAGACTACTCGATGTCCCTTCCTCGCGTCCCGCGTCGCTCTGTTGGTCTCGTAGAGCTCTGCGATACCGTTTGTTCCCTCACCGAGCATCCCGACACGGTCGTGTTGGAGCTCGAAGCCGTCGACGCCCCGGAAATTGGCGAGGGAGTTAAAATTCATCATATCGACTGGTGATCAGTATGTCTGTGAGTAAGTGTCTTCTGCTTTTCGTTCTACTAGGGGAATGGACTCGGAACTTACAAAGCCATGTTCTTTGTCATTTTCACCAAATGCCTCCGAGTCAAAGAAAACCGTTGTGAAGAGAGGTCAAAGAGAAGGTCACAGCGATTCGAGCAGTTCCATTGCGCAGCAATTAGGACAGTGTGATAGAACTCGGGCAAGGTCTTTAAACTATATCATCCAAATAGACAACATGCAGCATTACCCGGGGGGGAAAATATTCGGATATTTTGGTTGTGTCAGAGCGATATCTACAGTAGAGGGGTATAGAGGCCACTTTGGTTCCGGGAACAGTGTATCTGCGTCTAGGACAGATTGGAGGCGTTGCCATCCTGTTCTTATTCTTCTTTGAGTGCCTCTAGGACTAACTCTAAGTGCCATTGTTTGATTGGTAAGGTATGGCGATGGAGTAACCATAAATCCAGCTTTCCATCTTTCTTTGTGCCGTTATTTGCAAAAGGGCCATCTCCAGGAAATATCCGTACCTTAGTCACCACTGATCCTGAACAAAAATGCAACAATGTCAGTGTGTCCACCAAGAAAGCCTCGAGATTGATTAAGCTTAGGTCAAGCTTGAGGTTATCGAAGAGAATTCCTAAAATTTAAGCTCGAAAGCTCGGTCAAATATCGAAAAATGGCGAAAACTAGTAATCTAAGGATAGAAGTCCAGCTAGATATAGAAAAACAAGAGAGAAAAATCAGAATCAAGTAAAGATCTGAGCTTAGACGGCCGATTCTTGTACACTCTTAGAGATACAACCTTGGTCAAGCCTAGTCAAGCAAGCTTTCGAGTTGATTAAGCCGTAGTTAAGCAACCCTCGAAATTATTTAAGCTTAGATCAAGCCTCAGGTTAAGAAAGCAAGTTTTTAATGTTTAAGCTCGAAGGCTCGGTAAAATATTGAAAAAAAAAGATGAAAAAAAAAGTCGAAAGCTAGTAATCTAAGCGTTGAAGTCACCCAGTTAGATGTTGAAAAGCGAGAGAGAAAAATAGGAATCTAAGTAAAGGTTAGAGCTCGGACGGTCGATATTCGTATACTCTTGGAGGTATAATCTTGATCAAGCCTAGTCAAGCAAGCCTCGGAGTTGGTAAAGCCTCGTCAATCCTCTGGACAGACAAGCCACTTGCTTGCTTGATGGACACATTGGAGCCTAACGTAATGAGACGGAAAATTACAAATCCATAAATTGGACAACAACTGCCATCGTAGAGAGTACAGAGACCGAAACTAATAAATCGCCAACAATCCTGTCTTCTCACATACCACTTGATCCACCTTAGTACATGACCTAACTCCATCAACCATGACCATCATAAAAAGGAATTAGTTGTAAACCCCTTCGTGCTGTTAACTGCTCAAAATTCTACACCATAGCCATCCCAATCAGCCCCGCGACCCCCAAAACCGCCCACACCATCCTCGTGACATTCTTGCTCATACCCGCTCCGTGGAACCCTTCCGGCAACACCGGATTTCCAGCATCAGGCCTCGGCCGCGGAGTGATGCAGTTGAACGGTGGATCAGAGCTCCTCTGGCAGTTTATGTCGTCTTTGATTTGGTTTTGCCCTTGACGAACCAGCACTGACGATGCTTCTGAAAGAGTTGCCGATGAGGATGAGGAGGAAGACGACGAAGACGTAGATAAACCTCGCCGTCCAGCTAGCGACTCATTCTTCTCTTGGTCCATCGCATTGCGTTTACGTGACCAAAATCTCGCCCACCCGGGTACCAACCTCCCCCCAGCATTCTTCTTCCGACTGAAATTCTTCGCTCCCACTGCGCAAGAGTCCATCTCTGTTGGCTCGGGCGGGTAGCCGTCATCGTCCATGGTATGGATGGACTGCAGACGACGAGGAGCGAGTCCAACGCCGCAAGAAGGGGTCGTTGCTGGCATCGAGTCTGTTGGCTCAGGCGTCGCCGATGCTACGGGGGTGGGTTCGAGTGATGTAGTTTCCTCTGGCGTTTGGTCTGTCATGATCAGTGATGAGGATGAAGAGAAGATGAAAGATGGTTCGCCGCCTCTTGCGTCATCTGGTGGTGGTTCTGTTGGCTCTGTTGGCGTGAGGGGAGAGGGTTCTGGAAGGGTACCAGTCGGAGGAGGAAGGGTGTTCTCGTCTGTTGAGGGGAGAGCAGTGTCTTGGAAGATGCCTGTCGGTGGAGCGATTGTAGGCTCCATCGTTGGAGCAGAAGGCTCATCGGTCATTCTCGCTGGCGGCTCTGTTGTCTCTGGAGCCGATGGTTGGTTCCAGAATGAAGACCGTATAGAGGTCATATCCAGAGGAAGCTCTGTTGGCATTATGGACACAGTACCTGCAGCTTCCGATGTCGTTGCTGGAGGCTCCATGTACACGGTGATGGTTATGGTGGTGGTTGCCGCAGCATTAGGGTCAAACTTGAACTCTGGCGTGGGCAACGAGGGCTGCGGAATGGTCTCCTCGCTCGTTAGACTTGGGACTTTTGGGAGATAGACCGTCGTAAGCAGAGTCTGGTACTCCGTAGTGGTAACGTGCTCTGTCAGAGTGGGGTTGAGCAGTCCAGTAGTGTCAGGTAGCTGTACTGTGGAATACAACGTGGTAGTTGATGTGGTCGTAATATACGTCGTCGCATTCTCATCATGTCGTGGAAAAAGAGCGCGAGCTTGCTTGCTATTTTTCCTGATGCTCCAGTCGTTTCCGCCGGCAGTAGCATTGTGCGTCTGGCGAACAGTCATCACTGGGAGCGCCAGGGCGACAAGGGCATGGAGCACCGCAAACATGTTGAGGTTGACAACAAGTGTATTCTTGGTGTTGGGAGGTCCGAAAGAACTAAGAGAGGAGTTTGAAGAGAAGTTGGTTGCAAGTATAGAGGTTGACGGAGAGAAATGCAGATTGGAAGAAGTGAACGATGGGTTATAGCAACTTCATCCTGTGACAAACGCCGCAAATGCTAAGTCACTCACAGAGTCACCACAACATCTGGTGACTGGATAGCCAACAGCGGCCGCACAAATTGAGCACAAGAATATTATGTGACAAGAATGCCTCTCTAGAATGGGACGAGTTTTATTTACTATAGAAAGGCATCCAAGAATGTACAAGAAGATTGTCACGTGCTGATATCAAGGTTTTCCTCTTGGAAAAATGGGTCAGTATTCAGATTACCGGAGAGCATTATCAAACACTTACAAGATCGAAGACTCTTCAGATTCCTTCAACGTCGTTCGGCTTGTGCCCCTGTAGACCGTCGTGGTCATGTTTTTCATAAAAGTCGAACGGCTGCAAGGTAGTGTGAGTCTCGTCTAATCTCGCTCTTGGATAACCCCATTGCTTACGGATCGTTGTTCAACAAGACTGTCTTCGTTATGGAAACTGGAGGGTCTGTGGTAGTAGTTCTGTTTTCACGGGCACCAATGCTGGTCGAGTCTGTTTCGAAAGAATATTTCATGATGACAGAGGTTGATAGAGAGTACTCGGTCTCTGTTGCGGTGATATCGGTGTGAATCGTCCAGATGATCAGCTTCGAAGGACCGGGGAAGGTAGTCGTTGTATCGATGTGGATCGTCTTCGTGGTGGTCATGGTGACGACCTCCACATGCCATTCCTCATATTCAATGACACAGTCCAAGGTGCCGTTGCTGAAAGTGGTGCATATCTTTCTGTCAATGTCGGTGGGGGCGGGTCCTGCAGTGAAGGCTTCCCAAGGCGCGAAGAGATACGTTGTCAATGTCCTTACGGTCGGAGTGGGAATGGCAGGGACAGATGCATTGTATGTCCCGTTGAACGTGGCGTTGGGCGCAGGAGTCTCAAGAACGTAACCGTACTCGGTAGAAAAGGTGACATCCTGCTCGCAGTTGGATATCGTAACTTGTGTAGCCAGGCCTTTGAGTACAGTCGCGCAGACCGTCGTTTGAGTAGGACTGTACAGCGTCTGGCATGGGGCGGTGCTCGCCATGGACATGTTACGGTATCGAGGAGTTGCCATCAGGGTGCTGGAGGCAGACAGAGTTTCCAAAGTAGACAATGGGCACAAAGTTGCTTGCGCTACGCACGAGGTCTCGACTTGAAATTGCTTCGTGATTGGTATGGGTTTGGCCGAAGGCGAAGGCAGGAAATACGTCAATAGAATTGGCGCCTCTGATGACACTTGAGCGAACGCCGAGGGGGGCGCCCCCATGTCAGGTACAACAAGTTGACGCTCTTCAAGAACTGGCAAAGCTTGATGTTGGAATCTGGGATGTGGATCTGGGTTTGATATGTTCCGCGGAAGAGAGATAAAAGGGTTGAGTGCAAGGAGCCACGACGGTAGAGGAAAATACATGATGATGGAAAAGTCTCGAGATAGTAAAAAGCGAATGTAAAGATGCTTACAGATCTTGATGCCATGCGGCAGAGCGGGACGGGAAGAAAAGATAGATCCGGGGCAACATTCCACAAACATCAAAACAATATGCGGAATGTGGACGTGACCGAGCCATCCATACTCCTGGGTGCAGAATCCGGACTGTGTTTCAAGAGGAAGAGAAGCAAACTAACCCCATGAAACCGCTTGAGAAAACACTACTAGTATTACAGTATATCGAGAGGAGAACACATAGTTGTGTTTAAAGGCGGACTTTGCGCCGGACAAGAAAAAAAGTGAAGATATTGGAAGCTACATGAGACTCGTACGGTCTACCTGGCACTGTACGATAGACCGTAGCTCGTGGGATGAAGGAGCTCAAAGTTGCAAATAGGCCCAAGCACATGATGAATCTGGCCGGGTGAGTGCAAAGGAGAGGAATTCTACATCTTAATTGTCTTTGCCCTTCAGGATGAGGTTTCTGTTTTGGATAGACAGCTTATTCAGCATATCATGTGACCGCGCGACAGCCTCGTCTCTTATCTTATCTCCGACAGGCACCGCAGTTGACGTCCATCTTCTTTTTCTCTCTCCAACGTCTCCGTATATTACTATATGTATTACAGTCATGTCCAAGGCCCGAGTCAATTCATCTCGACTGAACGATACCATCCAGTCTACATGCACAAAATGGGGAGCCATACAAGATTCGACTGGCATGCGCCGTTTGACTCTCAGCGCCGACGATAAAGGAGTCCGAGATTGGCTGGTTGAAGAGTGTAAGAGCTTGGGATGCTCCATAAAGGTGGACGAAATGGGCAACATATTCGCTATCAGGCCTGGATTGGATCCTTCGAGACATGCAATCGCTATGGGTTCGCACCTTGATACTCAGCCCGCAGGTAGGGAAGCCCATGTCTAAACGGACATGTCGAATCAGAAACTTATACCTCCATTTCCACCTCTAGGAGGCAGATATGATGGAATACTAGGAGTTATTGCAGCACTAGAGGTACTCCGTACTCTGAACGATAGCAATGTTACGACCACCTGCCCCTTGGCACTCGTTGACTGGACCAACGAAGAGGGTGCGCGTTTTCCGGGTGCTATGATGTCTTCTGGAGTCTGGAGTGGAAAGAGCATCACGCCATTGGAAGCATGCCACGAAATTATAGACGTTGAAGGCGTCTCTATGAAATCGGCTTTGAAAGATATTGGATACCTTGGCGATACCCCCTGCAGCCATGAAGCCAACCCCTTGGAGTGCCATTTTGAGCTACACATCGAGCAAGGGCCCGAACTGGAGAAAACTGGAAAAAGTATTGGCGTAGTTACTGCTGTGCAAGGCATGAAGTGGTTCGCGATCAGAGTCACAGGCGTCGAGGGGCACTCCGGGACAACGCCTATGCCAGCACGATCCGATGCTCTTGTTACGGCTTCGCGGCTCATCGCAGCAGTTCGTGATGCAGCGAAGGCTACTGGATTAGGCGTAGCAACTGTTGGCGTCATCAAGAGTGATACGTCAAGTCAAGCCACTATTCCGGCTGGCGTGGACTTCATCATCGACGTGCGATGCTCAACCGATGAAATGGTTGACGAGCTCTCTGCATCTATACTTGAGAGTTTCGACAAGATCATCACAGAAGAAGACAACGGAACCAAATACGTCGTACAGCGAACGTGGGGCCTACCAGAGTCCATATTTCACCCCGACTGCATCGACGCTGTGCGAAGAGCTGCCACTGAAGAAGTTGGCGAAGACCAGATCATGGACATGAAAAGTAGGGCAGGTCACGACAGTGCTTGGACCTCCAGAGTCGTGCCGACAAGCATGATTTTTGTTCCATCGAAGGACGGCGTAAGCCATAATCCCAACGAGTATACGAGTCCGGAGCATTGCGCGTTGGGTGCGCAGGCGCTCTTGGACGCGGTTCTGCATTACGACGAGATGGTCTCCAGATCCTCGCAGTAGGTGCAAGAACTTTCGGATACGCTGATTTTCGAAAAATAGCCCTTTCGATCTTTGAGCGAAAGGCATCTACGTTAAAACCCTCCGGAAATAATTATGGAGTACATGCTCTTTTCATCGTGAAGGATGGCCGCTAAGGCTGCGTGTTCCTCGAGACTTTATCTCGCCATCATTGGCATTCTTGAACATTCATATATTTCTTGTTTCACGGAGAGGTTATGCAGTCATCTTACCCATCTATTTTCTTACTGGAGCACCTTTACGAAGTGGACTGATTCATACTAGAGAAGTGACAAAAAGCACTACAAACACATTCCCCAGCCATGAGTCAGGCTATACCATGATCCCGTTACCGTTACCGTTACCAATTCCTTGACGCCTTTTCCAATGAAAAAACAACCTATTCCCACCACAACTCCTTGACACGAAGCCATCCAGACATCAGCCTTACTAATTTGCCTCAGCCATGCCCTCCGCCTCAGCCTTGGCCTCCATCTCAATCAGTGCCGCCTCCTTTGCCGCCAACTCAGCCTTCTTCTGAATCGTCCACTGCCTGATATCCGCGCAGAAGTCATTGGTATGATCATAAAAGTCATCCAAGAACATCTCAACCTCCTTCTCCGTCACATCTTTGTTCTTCCAGAACGTATCGGCCCTCTTGATCTCTCTTGGCGTCCAAGTGATCTTCTCGGCCGCCCCATCGCTGGCATGACTCACTCGTACAATGTCCTTCGTCTTGTCAACAACCATATCGAACCAGAGATCCGACGCGGACGAACGACAGTAGTCGTAGAGCTTCGGAAGGATCTCAACGTCCCCGACGGCATAATCGACGAGCACGGATGGCAGAGGGCGCTGGTCGTATTGCTTGCCATCCTTGCAAGATTCCTTGCCCTCATTCTTCGCCAGCTTCCACATGCCGAGCGCCTCCTCCGTCATCCCGAGCCTCTTCCCGTGGTTGTCGATCGCACGGCCCAGCGAAATCACTCCGCTCTTCTTGCTCGAGCTCGACTGGCGCGAGAACTCCAGCAGCTGCAGATCGTGGCAGTTGCGGAGCTCGATACCGTAGTGAGCGTAGAGCGCCGCCGAATCGCTGCGTATGGCCCAGATGGCCTTGATGAGGGTGTCGGACTCGAAGACCGACTTGAGGGTGACCTTGCGGTCGGTGGATGGCGTCATGAAGGCGAAGGACTGGAGGGTGAGGATGTCGAGGACATATGACTGCTCGCGGGCGGGGAGGTAGATCTGGACGAGGGAGACAGTGCCATCGCGGCCAAGATTGGTGCCTTCGCAGTCGAAGTACAGGACTGGCTTGTCGGCGGGGATGGACTGGGACTGGAGGTCGTCGAGGAAGCACGTGACATCTGTGGTGGTGTCGATGAAGGTGTGCCTCTTGTTCTGAGGCTTGTACGTCTCGACCTTTGGTCCACGGAGACGGATACGGACGTGGGCGAGGGCGTACTTCCAGAAGGCGAAGGGCAGGTCCAGGAAGATCATACCGAAGGGGCGCTTTGCCGTCCTGCACGCATGGAATACTGCCGTGCGGAGCTTTTGGAAATCAAAGTCCAACTTGATATCTCGTCTCAATCCAATGACGGACGTGGTTGTTGGCATGGTTGTCATGGTTGCCATGTTGAATGTGTTGTATGAGAAGAGAGAAGATTGTAAGTGTGTGTTGTGGTATGCTTTGGGTAGCAGATAATATGTAAGAAGTTGGACGAGGAGAGAGAAGGCAGAGGGGGAACTTCTGTCTGATTTATAGCTGGGAATGAGGCACAGAGCTCAGAGCGAGTATCAGAGCAGGTGTCAGAGCGAGCTGCAACGGCTAGAAAAGGGGTAAGGATTCACCGTTGTATCCCGTTGCCTTGCTAACGTGCCAGGATGAGGAAATTATGGAAGACGAAAGAGATTGAATCTTAGAAATACATGATCAGAGGGTTGAAAACTATCAGGTGCCACTGCAAGCCCTCCTCATCGTCCGCAAATGCCGGAATCCAACGTAAGAGCGCGGCGGCTGGATATGGGGATTTTGCAGAAATCCTGACATCCAACGGGCTTCCGCGGCGGTGGACATCATCAAACTAACAAGTTGACGATAGCACTCAACTGCGATCAATGTCTTACGCGCTTAAGGAAGTTTCGAGTACTAGGAGATTGAATGGTTTAAGCAGCGGGTCCGCCAATCTTGAGACTCGAAATGGTGAAGTCCAACGCAAGAGCACCGCGGCTGGATATGGGGTTTTGCGGAAATCCTAATATCCAACGGCTTCCTCGGCGGTGGCCATCATCAAACCAACAATAACAATAATAATAATTCAATTTATAGTGCTGTCTGATTCCCCTTCGGATCTATGAACACTGCAAATCCGTTCTAGTAGTTACACAGCAGTAAAAAGCCTTATGAGGACGAGAAGGTCTCAGTCCTATACGCGTAAAAACCGGCCAACTCCTTCTGGACCTCCGACTCATCTTGCTGTGATGGTATCCTTACCACCTCATCTCCTATCTGTGTTTCCTCTTCGCGAGGCTTGTTGGCACGTTTCCGGCCTTTCTTGGCCCTCTATACCCCTCTACAACTCCTGGAACGGCGCCCATTGCTGCCCGTCGGTTGCCGCGACCTCCATTGCTGTATTGAAGTATGCAAGTACCCTTGTGCTCAGTAGCCATTCCGCCGCGAATACCGCTTTGTCTTTGTTTGCTAGAATCGCCCTAAGGTTGGTTGATCCTGCCGCTCGTATCAGTTGGGCTCTCTGGTCGATAAGGTCCGGGCAGTAGGCTACAAGGTGTATTAATGTTTGTCGGCACCGCATGTGCATGTTGGTAGAACTCCTTGTACTTGTGTCCTCGCTAACCAGTGTAACAATCCTTGGTGAGAGGTACGTGTAGAACAGTCTGAACACAAACACGTGACGGCGGACGGTGATAATGAGGAGAGTGATTGAGAGATGGAAAGTGAGATGAAAAGGTTGGTCAATAGATTTGTGGACAGAATTGTGGATAGATGAATAGATTGATCGCTGGCTATCTACTTGCTGTAGGACCAGCTCATTATATTCTGAATTGCACATCGGCGAGTGCCGACTGTCGTGGAGTCCGGGTAGGCCCGCACCGATGTAGTTGAGAAGGAATGTCCATATTGGGAATGTTGTGAGGGTCGATGGTCAAGGTCGGAGCCGGCCGATTCTGGCGCGCGCAGGTGCCGATGCGCATGCGCGCGTCCAACGCCGCATGTGTATACAACGTCGCATGTGTATACAACGTCGCATGTGTATACAACGTCGCATGTGTATACAACGTCGCATGTGTATACAACATCGCATGTGGATCCAGCGCCGCCTGTATGTGACTCATGCCAATGTAGCATGTGACAACCAGTCTCTAGTCCCTAGGACCTCAGTTCGAAGGAGGAATAGGGCGTTCGCCATGTGCTTTGGGAGTTTCTCGTATAGAGCAAGGGGTTGCTGCTCCCATCCTGTTTTCCACGTTGTGGCTTGTCCTGACTTTGTAGCTTCATTCAGGCGTTGTTCGTTTCCTCTCTTCCTCTGGATGAATTGCTTGTACGCCAAGCATTCTCTTGTCATCCAGGCACGGTGACCCTCCTTTTTACATCCCGCGCACTTCATGTGTTCCTTGTTAGAGCTCTCATTCGTAGGGTATTGGTTGGCACAACGTCCACAGTACTTTACGGGGCTATTGCAGATCGATTGGGTGTGTCCCCACTTCCAGCACTTATAGCATTGGTTTGCCTTGATACTGACGTCCCACATCTTTACTGAGTGCCAAAAGTGCCCGAAGAGTAACCCGTCCTGGACGACCTTCCTCTGTTCCGTTTCCGTGGCTAGTTCGATGATGACCGAGCCTTTGTTCTGGGGGGATCGGCGCAGTTCCTCTAGCTTGGACTTGCTGTAGAGCCAGTCGACTCTCTTAATCTTAACTGCATTCTTTGCGTTCATTTCCTTGATCCAGGCTTGATTCTCTGGACTGTTTGAGTGGGTAATAGGGGTGTCAAGTGGGATTCCCATCACCATTGCTAAGCGGGGCCTCCGGATGAGTTTGATCTCGTCAACTACTTCAATCCCTGTATTGAGAATGTGGTCCCTCCTTTCTACGCTTAGTATCACGACTGAGATCTTACCCTTTGCCCTAGGGTGGAGGATGATGCCCCGAGCCCCGGGGATTGCTGCCTTGATCCTTTGCCACCGGCTATCCTCCGTCTCTTGTGAGTCTTTCGGGTCGAGGCGTACCTCTACCGTTAGCTTGTTCTTTCCCCCTGCTGCGACCTCACTCCAGGTTGGTTTTTCCCCTGGACCTGGTTTGAGGGCTTCTTGAGATGCGTTGGCGGTTGGAAGTTTCTTCTCGATTCTATCGAGGTGCATCATGATTAGTCCGAGGTCGGTCCTCGATCCTTTACCCTGCTCGTTCTCCTTCTCTTTTCGTGCCAACGCCTGAATCAGCTGCTCGACCGGTTCCAGCTCAGCCAATATCACCTGACTTGCTGGGTGGTCTTGCAGGGATCCGCGGACGCCTTGAATCGTGTTTTTCACGTGTTCATTGATTTTTTTGAAGCAATGTTTGCTTAGACTCCTTATCGGCATGCTCTCCCGCCCTCTGGGTGTGTTGTTGTTGCGACTGGGGTTTGGGGGGGTTACGCGCCTGGGACGCGTTTCCACCCCATTCTGTTCGAACCCTCATCATCTCTTCAACCACGCCTTGCGCGCTTGTTAGAGCTAATGGAAGTAGGCCCGTTTGATGTGCAGATTCAAGATCTGATGTAAGTTCAATTCATAAACTAATCGCGAGCAATTTGGTAGAATGGTGTTCCTGCCCATCAAACTAACAAGATAATAAGGGCACTCAACTAAGATCAGCGTCCTACGCGCTTAGGGAAGGGGTGAATACAAGCACCAAGTAGTAGCCCGACCCATTGGAACTCAAGAGCTCAGTTTTTAGGAAGAAAAATTTGAAGTCTCGAATTTGAGAAACAACGGGCACTGCTGAAACTTCTCAGTATTGACCTAGAATGCTAGAATTCAACGCAAGAGCACGACGGCTGGATATGGGATTTTACGGAAATTCCGATATCCAACGGGCTTCTCGGCGCTGGCCATCGTCAAACTAGCAATCTGATGATGGCCATCAACTTAGATCAGTGTCGTACGCGCTTGGGGAAGGGTGAAATACAACCAAATTGAAGCAGTGGGTCGACCCATTTTGAACATTAGAGATCAGTTTTCAGACCGAACAAGGTCGAATTTTGAATTCGAGGATTAACGGACACTGCTGAAATCTCTCGGTAATGTCTTGAAATGATGAAGTCCAACGCAAGAGCAAGGCGCCTGGATATGGGATTCCGCGGAAATCCTGATATCCAACGGGTTCCGGCGCGATGGATATTGGCGGACTAGTAAGGTGGTGAGCGTACTCAACTAAGGTTAGTACTACACGTGCTTGGGGAAAGTCCAAGTACTAGCAAATGTTTAACCAGAAATGATGAAGTCCAACGTAAGAATACGGCACCTGAATATAAGATTTTGAGGACATTCTAATATCCAACGGGATTCCGCGGGATAGATATCAGCAGACTAATGAGATGATGAGCGTACTCAACTACGATTAGTACTACACGCGTTTGGGGAAAGACCAAGTACTAGGAAATGGTCAAGCAGAAATGATGAAGTCAGCGTAAGAACACGGCGCCTGAAAATGGGATTTTGAGGACACTCCAATATCTAACGGGCTTTCGTGGCGGTGGCCATCCTCAAAACAACAAGGTGATGAGGGCACTCAACTACGATTAATATCCTACGCGCTTGAGGAAGGTCCGAGTTCTAGGAAATTCCGAAGCAGCGTCATGGTGTTGAGAAAGTATGGGCACTGGGTGCTACAACTTCTTAGTATTGACTTGAAATAATGGTGTCTAATGTAAGAGCACGGCCGCTGGATATGGGATTTGGCGCAAATCCTGATATCGAACGGGGTCCCGCGCGATGACCATACCCAAACTAATGTATTGATGAAGGTACTCAACTAAGATTCGTATCATACGTGCTTGGGGAAGGCCCAAGCACTACCAGAAAATGTCTGCTCAGCGGATCAGCCAAAGTTTCGTGAAGACTTTCGGAGGATTTAGAAGCTGAATTCATCGAGTCCTACTGAAACTGCCTTGGTTCGCTATGAAATGATGAAGTCTAACGTAACTTGTCGCCGGCTAGAGATGGGACTCGGCCTGAAAAGTGATATTCAGCGTGCCGTGCAGCGGTGGATATCATCAAATTAGGAAAATGACGAGAGTGCTCAACACTAAAGTCAAGATCTCAAGCGCTTGGGGAAGGTTCGAATAGAGGCACATGGGTGCAAGAATCCATAAAAGGTTGAGCTCTGTGCAAGCCGTTGGGTACGGTCACTACGGTGTTTTGCTAAGTTTCCGATATCCAACCTGGCGTTGCAGCGGCGGTCGTCATCAAAGAAATAAGACGATGGGGTTCCTCACATAGAGCTAATGTTCTGCGCGGGTGGGGAAGGTCGGGATAGTGAATACGTCGTTCGGTGACGCTGCAATGGAAACATTTTCCCACTCGAACACTAATCCAGACCAAAATGGAGGGGAGGAACATACATCCGCACGATCATCGAGTAAGGAAGATGCTTTACCAGCTCAGGCCAGACAGACACCGGAGCGTCCAAAACACAAAACGGAGCGAGACTGTCCATGTTCAGTGTCTTGCATATAATATACAGAAACGCTACTTAATCGCGCAAGAATGCATCAACACCAAAAGACTTCCTCCCCAACCACCCCATGTTGCCTTTTACCACAACTGCACTCCATTATCCGGCCTCCCGCCGCTATTGCCACTCCGCAGAAACAGAAGCATCCTCCACACAAATAGCCGGCCACTCAGAAAAGGCGGGATAACTACACCACACAAAACGCATTAGTACTCAAAAGCCAAAGAAACAACCAGACAAAGTAAAAGAAAAATCTCAGTCCTCATCAAAGATTTGATACGTATTCTGCAGAATCGTATCGAGGACGCGAGCCTGCAGCGCAGCATCGGCCAGGGGACCGCGGTGGGGACCCATCAGCGTCGGTCTACATTGCTGTTAGCTGTATTGTTCCGCGACTAGGGCAATAAGGGAAATAAATGCTGTAGGGACTTACGCAAAGCAAATCGCCAGATTCGACGTACTCATTCGGTTGGTCTGGAAGTGCTCCGCAACCCGGTTCAAATGCAGCACCAGCGCTCGAAGCGTAGCGTAGTTGGGGTCAGGCAGCGCGTTGATGATTGCATGGACGGAATCCCTTCGAATGGTCTCATCTTCGACCCTGGCCGCATCAATGAATTCGCCATAATGCTCGGTGGTGAGGAGCGGGTCCGGTAGATCGCGGAAGAACTGCTTGCATAGACCCGCCACGGAATTCACATCATGGAAGAAAGCTTCTGGGTTGCGGAAATCGACCTTGGAGGCATCTATTTGGCTTCAATAACTACGAACATGTTCTCGGAATGAGATAACTTACCATGGTCAAACAGCGATTTGAGCCTCGTAATGTGGGAAGAGGTGCCTGGAATGCGATAAATGCCCTCCACGTCGAGACCAAAGAGGTCGACTGCTTGGATGCATTGATACACCACCATTGGCACTGGCGATTGATCCCTCCGGAATAGATCGTCGAGGTTCACACCGAATACAGGGCGTATGGGAGGAAGCTCTCCATCGCGGGACCTCGGAGGCTTGCTCGAATTAGCAACCGGAGGAATGCCACTTCCAAATGGCCGCTCGTTGCTGACTGGATACGGAGGCTGGCCCTGAGAGCTTCCCATGCCCCCACGGCTTGGTGGAGGCTGCTGTTGCATCGGGGACGGCTGCTGAGCAGGAGGAATTGGAAATTGCGGCGGCGGCTGCTGCTGCTGCTGCGGCGGCGGCGGAGCTTGTTGTACGGGGAATTGGGTGATGAGTGGTTGCGACTGCTGTGACGTCAAGGGTGATTGATTCTGTTGCTGCGAGAGCAAGTTGGTGGACGGGGGAATATGCTGCACCGGGGTAAGAGTCTGTATCGCCGGTTAGTGACGCTCAAGATGAGAAGGTCGAGCAAACGCACAGGATGTTTCTCGTATTTGATTTCTGGCTTTCTGTGAGGTACTTTAGACTTCTCTGCGAGAAGATGCTCGTTGAGATCCTTGTCGTTGTCGACCTGAGCAATGATATCGCGAAGGCTGCGTTGCTTCGGCTCGCCATCTTGGAGAGGGCTGACGAGGATGCCATTACCAAGCAGGAGCTTTTCATTGAAGGCAGCTGCAACATATTTAGCCTTTGTGCGTCTTCAGTGTTTCCTCAAAACATACCAAACTTCTGCAATTGCAAGGTCAAGGCAGAGTCGCACTCAGCGATCAAGACCTGGAGCGCCTTGATGGCCTGGGGCCGTTCAGTGGACACAAGCGTTTGCCTCACAGACTGAGCGTTTTGGACTTTGGCATTGTAGTCCTGGTCTGCGCCCTGCAGCTTTGCGAGCAAACTCTCTTCCTGTTGCGCGGCAGACTTTGGGCCTCTCAACCCAAAATGCCGCACGCTTTTGTCGCCCGTCCTCACGCCATCATAGTCCTCGGCCAAGCTATCATATTTCGCCTTGGCCTTTTCCATAGCAGTCTCCGCATCCGAGAATCGCTTTTCGGCTGTAAGACCCGTTTGTTTCCACTGCTTCCGGCCCCGTTCCATGTTATGCGACAAGTCCATGATGTCCTCGTGCATCTGGTGGAGGGATATGGCAAACTGCGAGCCATTCTCGGCCATTTTCTCGTGGATAGCATTGACCTCATTGAAGGAACGGGCATACGAGCCACCTCGAGACTCGCGGGAGGCTACATTGTCGGCGGTGATTCGGCACAGCTTCTTGAGCTCGCGCGCATGTTCGTCCTCAACGGCTGATCGTTTCTTGAGAAAGGTCGCAAAGTCCTAGATACGGAGGAGTCAGCTTCCGAGCCTCGACAATCGACTTCTTGTAGCCTAACGTACTTTCGCCGACGCGATGCTCTGCTTGAGACAATTGAGGAGGGTGGTCACGCCAATCTGTAGCCGATTAGCACGCGTTTCGGAGAAGGTGTCTTCTCCTTACATCTGAATAGAGCACGCCCTCTACCGCTTCCGCGATGGCAGGATCCACAGTCTTCGAGGGCGGAGCTGGCGGCGCGCCTGGAGCCTCAGCAGGGAGCGGTTTGGAAACGTCGCCGTCAAAGGGAAGACCGTTATCACTGCCGTTCGGAGCTTCGACGGGCGAAGACGTGTTCGTTTTTGGATCCATCGTGTCCGTTGAAGTCGTTGTGTGAGGAGAATTGCTCAAAGAAGGATGTCCGAGTCGAGGTTGAGGTTCGGTCGAAGACGCGCACGTTGCAGTGTGGCTTTGAAGCTCGGCCTCGTGCGTCAGTGCCGCCACCAACTTCATGCAACTCCACCACCAGCAATCTGGAAACAATCTACCAATCCCACCAACACTTGAGCTTCACGGATCGCAGACCAAGCAGAAGCGGTAAAAAGACAAATCGTCACTATCCACCACCACAATGCCCAACATGGCCGAGCCGAACCCATCCTCATCCAATTCGAACCCGCAAACCTCATCCACCCTCCCTCCCGAAGTAATAACCTGTCTCGAAAACGCGCGATTCGTACGTCTCACCCGCCATACCAAACTCCCTCAAACCGCCATCTAACCAATCCACAGCTCCACCTCGCAACCTGCCACTCGCAAACCCCCCACATCTCCCTCATGAACTACACCTACCTTCCCTCGGTGCCAGCCTCAAGCTCCACGCCCACATCATCCCCACCCCACCCAACAATCATAATGACGACCCCACCCTCCTCCCGCAAAACCCTCAATCTAGCCTCCAACCCCCTCGTCTCCCTCCTCGTGCACGACTGGGTATCGCACCGCCCACCCACCCTCTCCACCTCGGACGCCTCCCCCAACAACAGCAGCAGCAACAATAACAACCCTCTAACCCGCACACGGACATCAAGTCCACCGCCCGCGGCCCGCAGCTCCCTCGCCAGCCTCCTCCTCGGCATCAACACAGCGGCCCTGTCGCGCATCTCGGTGACGCTGAACGGGTCCGCGCGCCTGCTGGACGTCGGCTCCGAGGAGGAGAAGTGGTGCAAGGCGCGGCATATCGAGAACCACACGTTTGAGGAGGGCCCTGGGAGTGCGAGTCAGGGGTTGTTTGGGTCGGGAGGAGGACCTGGAGGGGCGGAGGGGGATGGGGGGACGGGGCATTATATTGAGGGGGAGGAAGTTAGGGTTGTGGTGGTGAAGATTGAGGATGGTAGGATTGCGGATTGGAAGGGAGAAGTTAGGGATTTTGTTGTGGGGAATGGTGGGAGTAGTTTGGCTGATGAGAGGGGAAGGGAAGGTTTGGTCAATGGCGATACGTGATGGGATCGTCAGAGCAACTATTCATTTTGATGAAAGGGGCCAAAATCTGCTTTAGAAGTTTGCAGTCAAAATGCGGCAATAAGATCACTGTCAAGGTCGGAGATAGTTGATATTCAGATAACTTTTTGATATTCTGATATTCGTTATAATGTTCCTACAATACGGACATTTTCTCATCATGTCCTCCCATCAGCCTGTCTCCCACCAGATATTGTACCTAGTAGTTGTTGCGGCTGCTGTTGTTTCCCCTTCCACCATACTCATCAACCTCCTGGTTGATCCTATCAGCCCTGCTCTCACCGCTACCACCATATCCACCAGCGCTATCGTCACCTTGTTGCATGGAACTCCTCATCGGCCCATCCCTGCCAAACGAATCGTCTCCACTGCGGAAGTCCTCTCCTCCCGAGCGTCCTCCACTGGAATAGTTATCTCCACCAGAGCTGAGCTTGTTGCTGCTGCCATAGGAGTTGTCGCCTCCAGAGCCGAGTTTGTTGCTGCTGCCATAGGAGTCATCGCCTCCAGAGCTGAGCTTGTTGCTGCTGCCATAGGAGTCGTCGCCTCCAGAGCCGAGTTTGTTGCTGCTGCCATAGGAGTCATCGCCTCCAGAGCTAAGCTTGTTGCTGCTGCCATAGGAGTCATCGCCTCCAGAAGTGAACTTGTTGCTGCTGCCGTAGGAGTCATCGCCGCCGGAGCTGAGCTTGTTGCTGCTGCCGTAGGATTCGTCGTTTGACGAGCCAAAACCACCCGAGCGTGTGTTGCCGCTGTCGTTGTCGTCACGGCCGCTGTAGCTATCAGATCCAGTCTGACGACCAGACGAGCCATAGCTGTCCGATCCGCTGTTGCCAGAGCCATATGTGTCATCCGTGCGGTCACGAGTGTCCTTCGTCGCTCCGGCAGAGAACGAGTCGTCTCCGCCTAGAGCGCCTGAGGAGGACGATGTGTTGCCAAAGTCGTCAGACTTGCCCTCGTATGAATCGAGCTTATCTCCGCCGCTGCGGGAGCCGTAATTCGAGTTGTTGCCGGAGGAGCCATAACTATCGTCGTTGCGGCCAGAGGAGCCGTATGAATCGTCGTTTCGGCCGGACGAACCATATGAGTCGGTGTTGCCGCTGGAGCCGTACGAGTCGTTTTGACCAGAGGAGCCGTACGAGTCGGTGTTGCCACTGGAGCCGTAGCTGTCGTCGTTGTTGGAGCCACCATGTTTCTTCTCCTTCATATCATGGACCATGTCCTTTGCTTTGTTGATGAGGCCAGACATGTTGGTATATGGACGTGTGTGAAGTTTCAATATGGATTGATTTGAGGAATTGGAATTGAGATTGGAGTTGAGATTGGGGATTTCAATTGAGATATGCAATCTGGAGTGAGGGAGAGAGGCACAGCTACTTGTACGAAAAGATGCTCCCCCTCCCACAAACCTACCACATCAGTCCAAGCTACGCAATGCTGCACCACCCGCCGTGTCCGCGTCCGTAGCTCCAGCATCAGCGGCTTGGCCAGACCACACAGCCACATGACGTGCATGGGGTTTCCTCGTGTCGTATCCCCGCTGCCGTTCAAGCTTCAAAACCCACAAACAAGCCCCGTCTTCCGTCATAACGTGGCCGTTTCTTGGAAGGCAGACCAGGGTTCAAACCCGTCCCTGCCAAGCTGTCATGCTGGATCAGATCGAGGGAACCATTTTGCTTCTTATTTTGCTTCCTTTGTCCTGATATAGCACACACAGCATCGACGACGACGCAATCGATCAACGCGCGGGGGACAACACCAACAACAAGTTTCAACCTACTCTGTACCTCGCCTTCAGCTGCCTTGTCCCCCTCCCCTCGTACCACAATTTCAAACCCCTCAGCTCCCGTCGCCAGCGGCAGCGGGGGCATCCAGCATGCGCGTCGCGTACTATCAAGCTGAAGTCCCTCAGAGCAGGCTTTGCACGAGTCCAGAACGTCTTCCTTGGTCGGCGTGGCCGATGTGAGCGTCGTGTGTGGATCGTCTCGAGCGTTGGCCTGTCAAAAGAGAGACGATGGATTGCGGGGCTCATGGCGTGCGCCTTTTGCTTTTACGCTCTGTTACCGGTTCCGCAGATGGGTGGAGGGGAGGTGTGGTGGTGCAAAATTCTGGAGGAGCTGACGTAGGCGTCACGGGATCGCCTACGGTAAGTCGGCGCTGACCTCATGTGCAAGATTCAGTTAATTTCTAAGCTCGCTTCACTTTAGAAACCGCGAGCCATGGTTGTGCTGTACTAGTTTGTGGTTGGTTGAACTTACCATGGTCATCTATCAGTAGTCTCTCTGTAGGTCAGTCTCACTCTCACTTCATCGATATGAGCACGTGACCTTCCCCCTAATTTCACTCGTCACGCTTCGAGCAAGCGCTTAATTGTTTCTCTGAGGGGCTTCTGGGATTTGTACAGGCTCAATTTCGTTACTCCTATACTCATGCCAACCGCTCCTATTCGCATCAAACGGACCTCCTTCTCCTTCTCCGAGTCATCATCCTATTCTTACTCCCCAACCACAACTCGCTCTCATCACTACTGCTCTCATATCCCATCCCATCCCTCCTCCCCTCCTTCTCCCTCACCACATCCCCCTCCTCAAACACATTTCTCGAGCCAAAACTATCCGCACTCTCCAACCCCAACCATTGCCCCGCCGCCACCACCGCAATCAAGAACCCCACACTCGTCACCATCCAGCTCGCAATCCCAAACCCGGTGGCAAAGTCCTTGTCCATGAGGAACCCGTAGACTAGCGCTACGGCGAGGGAGAGGAAGATGGCGACGCTGAGCCACCAGCAGAGGGCGCGGGCGTTGAAGGCTTCGATCATCTCGACCATGATCAGGGCGTGCGGTTAGATGAGCGTGTCGAGGCGGCGCGTCCAGTGGTGCAGGCCGCGTTGTGGGGGGTAGCGTAGGGCGTACATGAATTCGCCAAAGGCTTTGGGGTCTTTGTCTGGGATGATGGGGACGCTTTTCTCGACTGTGTGTCGAGTGCGGGATTTGACCCACAATGATTTCGAGTATTAGTAGGCTCTTGGAAGACTATGTTCAGGGAGCCTTGCACAATGGTGGTGGTCTGCGACTTACCTTGACGAAATAGACGAATCCTACTGTTTTCAGGGAGAAGAAATGTGTCCATGCTCCTCTCCTTTCTGCCCGCAGACTCTGGTTCACAAGCTGCGTATAACTATCGTTTAGCACTTGCGCGAACCGATTGTCGTCACATGCGCCCGGCCAGTACTTGACCGGAGGCTTTGTTTTATAATGCCGCCCATGTCGGATGAAGAAGAATTGTAAGCTAGAAGTTTGTTAGCGCCTTAGACCGTTCTGAAACACTACGAAGACATTTTTCCAGTGATATCAGACTTACTCAACTTCTACCTCCGGCCTTCCCCATTTCCTAACAATCCTCCCACTCTTCGCCTCAAGTGTATCCTTTCCATGCCGCCGCTGATACCCATAACCTTCCCCTTCTTCGTACCCACCCCCATGATCGACCACGACATGCTCATGAACCGGGCTATGCACATGCGCCTGACTCGGATATCTCGGCGGCCTTCCATACGTCGTATCCGGTCTAACATGTACATAATGGGGTCCATGGCCTCCATCCACCCTGATCTCCGGTCTCGAATGCGAATGCGAATCCTCCACAATCACCGGCTGGGGTATACCAGGCTGGTGGATGCGCTCTTCACACTCGACGGCGTCTTCCCGCCCCTATATTTCGGGCTCGTCGTACCTGCCACCATCATGTCTACTCTGAGTCCGCCTCCTCGCACTCGCGCGACGCAGGTCTTTACGGCCTTCTCCCTGCTCATAGTAGCGATCTAGAAGATCGTCCGAGTTCTCGGCATCCTCGTCCGCAGAGGTGATGACGATCTCTTCGTCCGCCTTTTCGAGATCAGAGCCGTACGATGCGCGATGGGAGCGCCGGCGACGGTGTTGGCGGCGATCGCTGGGATTGGTGGTCTCGCGACTTTGGTGGTGGGTTCGAGAGGGGGAGCGCTCGCGGCGACTGGGGGAGGTGCGTCGGCGGATGTAGATGTTGGCAGCGTCGTCTTCGCCGCGGCGCGACATGGGTGATGTGGTGGGTAGGTAGGAACTGAAGAAATGACTGTGAGGGGCGCAATTGACAATAAGGAGAAGAGTCTAGCTATAGAGTGACTACTGAAGGCGAAGAAGAGAGACATTGACGGAGAAGCGCGCGACGTGACAACCGCCCCAGCTGATGCGGCAAAGTGAAATCGATGCACTCGCGGGCGCCATTGTTGACTTGACGTCCTGGAATTGGGGCCAATGAGAATTTAAAGAAACCATGCCTTGGCCTTGACCTTGTAGAGATGGAGGTTCGATGCTCCTTCGAGTTAAGTTTCCGTAGTCATGGTATCATCGCGGAGCGCCATGCAATAAATCATTTCGCGTTGCGGACGGGATGGTGTCTGACATGCATCTCGGTGGGGGCCAAGCAGACGCGAGAAAGACGAGCATGCGCACGTGACCCTGATCGATTCTAAGGTGTGACTTCGTTACCTTTTATTACTTGTGAGGGCGCCGGTATCCAGTAGAGAGAACTCCAGGATTCATCCATACATTTGACAGACCCTAACACCACACAGAGGATCCTTACGTTCAAGCCAGAAGAAGCACCGAAGCGCTTGTCAAACCCCGAATCTTCATCGTCTTCCATCCCCTTGAATGTATCGTACAGCAGTCCCCCAAAAAAAATAACAACATAGCAGAAGTTCCCTACTCGTCAGCCTGCTTCGTGGCTTCATTTCCCTCGGAAGCTGGCTTCGGTTTCCCTTGCTCAGCCTGAGCACCCTCAACACTAGCCTCTTTCACTTCGTCGTCCTGCACGTCAACGGTAGGGGGAGCTTCGCTGGCTTCCGCCTCCTGGGCGTCGCCCGTTTCAGGGTTGCGGCCTTCGACATCGGGATGAGGGGGGGCAACGACCTCCGGCTCTGCCTCGACCACGCCCGAGTCCACCTCATTTCCAGCAGCGTCGACGACGCGAGTACGCGTCTCGTAGCGAGTTTTGAAGCTGACCTTGCCTTCAAGTTCCTTGACTTGCTCCTCGTTTAGCAAATTGCCATTCTCGTCACGGTATTCGATCTTCTCCTCGCGACCAATGATTTGACCACCTGGAATGTCTTGTGGGGGTGCTTCCGCCTGAGGAGTGACTTGTTCCGGCGGTGGCTGCTCATTCGGTTGTCCAACAGCGGGTGCTGCACTCGACGACACCGAGGACGCGCCACTGGCGACAGCCGAGTTGATATCGTATTGATCGTATGACGGATGGAACGTATTGCAGTCCCAGTCCCAAGTGGGAAAGAGTTTGACCGACTTGCACTCGTTTTGAGTCCATTTGTTGCCATAGGCAAGGGGCGCGTACAGCGAGAAAACAGTGATGCTCAATGCCAAAAACGCAACGGCGGCTGATTGGCCGATGACCGGTCGCTGCTTGAGACCAAGGCCGCTGAAGCGATTGGACACAAAGTCATATGTTTGAGCTAGCGCAATGATGGCAAAGTACTTTGGAAAGGTTAGTGAAGGTTCAATAGCATCGTCGGGTGCAGCATACCAAGGCCGGGAAATAGTGGTGCAGAAAGAGTTGGCGTTGCATCAAGAAGAATGGGAAATACTATGCTGGTTAGCGATGCTTTCAGTCATAACAGCAAGTAGCCTACGTGGAATGCCCATCCTAGCACGTTTGTGCCGACTTCATAATCATAGCGTTTGAAGCTCACGATACCATAGTCGTTACAGCTGCGCTGCCAACGAAGAATCGCAAGAGCCTTGACAGCAAGGTAAAGGCCGATGATAGCGGTGGAGGAATACCAGATTACAGGGTTGCCGATGAGATAGATCTGACGGTGGTCCTTGCCCCAGAAGTTGATACCACGTCTGAGAATAGGCCAAGAAGGAGGACGGGAGTCCCAGGCGTGAGATTCCACGAGGCCGGCATTAGTCTTCCACATAACCTTTTGAAGTTCCCAGAACTTTCCGAGGAAACCAGGGTTACGGTAGTTGACCTTTTCGGCGTCTTGGGCCATCTTGGGATGTTGGTTGGATTCAATATACCAGACACTGTTTGGCAGAGTTCCTCCCTTGGCGCATGTGACTTCTTGTTGCTCAAAGCCCCAGTCTGGAAGCTTGACCTTGTGGGAGAAAAGAACACAGCCCGTCATGACGTGGACAAGTTTGAACTTGGATTGAATGGTGCGGAGTCGTTTCTGGGCCTCCGCGCCATCGGACATCTTTTTGATGATCTCCACCCTGAAAAGATCATTGGCGTCACCTTCAAACCCCTCGTAGCCGTAAGCAGAAACCTCCTGCTGCCAATCAGCTTCGGTGACTGGGGGACGTTGGTCGTGAGAGTGGAGTCGGCGGTCACTAGTCATATGGTAGAGCTTGATGACAGACCCATCTTCGATGTAAGTGGGGTCAATGTCGTCCCAGGCCTTGGGCCCAGTGATCTTATCCCCAGTGGGAAGTTCGGGCTGAGTTTGGTTCTCGAGCAGCCACAAGTTGTTCTCGTCCTTGTGGGGATAAAGTGTGATCTGCTGTTGCTTGCTTCCAGTGGGATACATGTGCGAATGAGAGTGAAGGTACCCGCCCTGCGTATTATGATGCCTCAAGGATACACGGGAACCGAAGCTGACGTCCGCCGGAACATCGTGCATGCCTTTCGAGTTTAGAGTCGCCTGGAACTCGGACGACATGAAGCCATCGCCTTCGCCAGGATTGACAAGGCAGAGGAAATGAATACCGAACATGGCCAAGTAGAATGTGACTGGGATGACGATCAGGCAAAACGCGCGGGCGAACAAATGCTTGAACCATAGTCGCTGAGACAAACATAAGTAATTGTACCTTGTTGTGAGTAGTAAACACCACTTACCGGCGTCACCGTTTTGGTATCTCCAAGCAAAACCCACAGCTGAACCAGGGTCAAGCTTCCAACCCAAGCGATTGTAAATAGCCCAACCCACTTCACGCTGGCTGTGGCACCAAGGCCAACTCCAGTTGCCGCAAGCCAAAACCACCAGGACGGCTGGAAAGCCTTGGCCGGCCCTTGCTCATGTTGATTTGTGAAGGCGGTCCAGGATAGGGCCGTAATGGCGGTGAAGATGACAAGGGGCGAATCAAGTAGAACCAGGCGGGATTGCGTGAGGAGACCATTCTCTGTAGACGATGTTAGAAATGCTCAAAGTCTATAGTCTTGTATTTCGTACCAAATATGACGAGAGAAGCCCCAAGCGCAGCGGTTGTAGTCCGGCATCCGGCAGCCTTCAGTGTCAAGAACATTGTCGGAATCGTGAGGATGCCACAAATGGCCGGTAGCAAGCGCATCGCCACGTAGGGCACATTTGGCTCCAGATAGTCTTTCCCAATATCTTTGAAGTCGAAGTTGCCGTCGAAGCCAGCGGCCCAGCCGGCCAAAGTAATGAGGAGCTTCGCAAGGGGTGGGTGGACGTCCATGAAGAAGCGACCTTTGATGTATTTTGAAGCAAAGCCGCCGAAGCTAAAAGAGTCAGTCTGGGTGCAAGTGTGCGGTGTATGCATTGATTGACTTACTGGACCTCATCGAAGACGACACTGCTCGGTTGGTATATCCTGAAGAGTCGAACCACAGCAGCAACAACGGTCAACAGGCCCAAGAGCTGCCAGTCCGAGGCCGGAAGACTGAAGATGTCATTGTCCTGGACACCGTCAGAGGCGTAGCTTTGGACCATAGGCGCCTTTGCGACTTTTGCAGAGCCGTTGGCCTTGCGAGCTGGAGATCGCGAGGGAGATTTTGATTTGCTCTGCGATGTCTTGTCGGAGAGGTACGTGGTAGAAGAAGTATTCGAGGCCATTGCGGCGCCGGAGTATTCGAGTTGAAATCGCAGGGAAAGGAAGGTTATCGTGGTTGATGCGGGCTTACAAAGAGCATATCACTCCTTGAATAGGATGCTTGCTCCTCTGTCACGTCAAGCTCGATTGTTTCGAAACGTGCACGGTGGCCGAGATCAAGACTCGACACCAGACGCGAGCCAGAATGAGGCCCAAGAAGAAGAAGGACCCTTGAGGATATCGGCGTTGACCAGGGGATGGTGTTTGGTGGTGGGAGGATCGAAGGGACGGCAGTTTTAAGGGGAGTCGAGGAAAAGGCAGATGGACAGCTGTCCTCGCAGAAGTCCAGGAGAATACGTACGGCTTGGAACACCAACTGCAGCGTTAGCCAGCAACCACAACAGTGGAATTGGTGGCGTAGGTAGGTAGTTGTAGAGCGTGTCAACAGCAGCGACAGTGGAATTTGTTTGCAGCCGTTTACGGTCCACGGCTCTCTCTTCAGGGAGGTTGCTAGCATTCGGACTTCTTAATTGACCATCGCGTCGCGTCTAAAATTAGACAGCTGGCAGGGCAGGGCTTGGCGTGGATCCTTTTCCATCTGATCGATCTTATCTTATCACGGAGCTGGTTGATCTAATCTCCGAGACTTTGCCAAGACTCACCAAAAGCTCACCTGCACAGAGCCACGCGACTGGAGCAAGCCAAAACCTTCCACAACCACCACCTCTGCACGCTCGCAAAACAACACGCCCACAGCTCGACGCTCACCCACCCATCACTCTCGACTACTCCAATCGCCCATCCTCCATCTTCACAACGTTTGCGCGGCATGGATCCGCTCGAAGAGATCGCGCAGAGTCGGCCTGAGGGTCTCGCTCTTCCTCCGCTCGCCATTCGGGATATCGTGGAGAAAACGGCCGCCTATGTGGTTCGCAATGGCATCGCATTTGAAGACCGCGTCAGGCAACAGAGTCAAGCCAAGCTCAACTTCTCTTTCCTGAACCATGGCGACCAGTTCCGTCCTTATTATGAATGGCGGATGAAGGAATTGTCCGAAGGTTTTGTCGTCGGTTCCAAGTCTCGAAGTCCAAAGGGACCACCAAAGCCGAAAGGTCCCCCGGAGCCACCACAATACCAGTTCTCGGCACGTATGCCAAACATCAGCGCAAAGGACTTGCAAGTTCTGCGCAAGACTGCCGAGTTTGTCGCCGCGAACGGCCGAGCGTTCATGACGGAACTGTCTAGGAGGGAATCCAACAATCCGCAGTTTGATTTCCTCCGCCCGCAACACTCCCTGCATAGCTTCTTCTCGAGGATGGTTGATCAATACAAAGATCTAAGGGCCGCAAAGCTGGAAAACGACGGCAAGCTGGAGGAAGAGGTCACGGCAAAACTGATGGAAGACTACAAGAACCAATTCAAGATTGTGGACCGGGCGAAGGAACGCGCTGCTTGGAAGCGCCATCAAGAGAAAACTAAAGCAGAGACCGAAGAGAAAAAGAAGCAGGAAGATCTCGAGTACGCCCAAGTGGATTGGCATGAGTTCAGTGTTGTCGAGACTGTCGTCTTCGACGACCGCGACGACGAAATGGATCTACCCGAGCCCATTACTCTCAATGACCTGCAATCTGTGTCTCTGGACGACAAGGCCAAGATGTCCATGACTGTCTCCAGCCGGCGGATCGAAGAGGCCGTGCCGGGAGAGGAGGTGTATCAGAATTACTACCCTCCAACACACGCACCCGCCGCACCCGCGCAGATGTCACCGCCTCCACAGCCATATGCAATGCAACCGCCGCCATTTGCGATCCCTCAAGATCCCTATGGACGCCCGCCAAGTGTTGCCAGCTACCCACCACCTGGTATGCCGCGCGATGAGGAAGAAGAGCAACGCATCCGCGAGCGACAAGAGGCACGCGAACGTGCACAGCGCGCACAAGCCGCAGCCAAGGGTACTGGACCTATTCGCCTGCGCAACGATTACGTACCGAGGGTTGCAAAGCGGAAGACAGAGACAATGCTCTGTCCTCAGTGCAATCTCGAAATTCCCGTGGAAGAGATGCAAGAGCACATGAGGGGTAAGTTTCCCCATTGCAAATTCACTACTACTCTCACTTCAGCTTCCCCCCTTCGCAAATTCGACACCAACACTCACACTTCAACTCCAGTCGAGCTCCTCAATCCCAACTGGAAAGACCAGAAGGCGAAGGAGGCGGCTCACCGCGCTACAACCAATCTCTCCACCAACGAAGTTGCCAACAACCTCAAACGTCTTGCTTCGCAGCGCAGTGATGTTTTCGATACCGTGGTGGTTGACCCAATCACCGAGGAAGAGCAGGCGAGGCGCAAGAAGGCCGCCTTGAGCTACGATGGCCAGTTGACCGCCCAGAACACCGCAAAGTTGCAACACATGCAAGCGATGAACGTCAGCGACCAGATCAAGAGCATTCACGAGAAGTTCGGAAACAAGAACCAAGATGGCAGCAAGGAGAACGAAAAGAGTTGAGCGTCCGCCCGGAATCGACGAGTGAGGCTCGTGACACCCGTGAAGTCTGATATCGAAGCGTTCATAGCCACTGAATACTTGGGGGGACTATCAAACAAGAGCGATTCGCACAGAAAAGATCTTTGTGCGTATACCTGTGTTCAATGGGGGTTTGAGGTACGGAGCTTTCTAATCATACCCAATGAAAGCTGGAGTGATTGCGGCAAAGGGAAACTTAATATGCGGCTATGGCCTGCCATGTACATTAAAATCTGCTAGAATTCGGACATCACTGAGCGCAGACAATCCAATGCGAGAGGCCACAGGCGCCTCTTTTGCCTATCTATCATCCATTTGTGTGCTTCTAGTGCTGGCTGATTGTAAGGCTGATTAAGATTCTGAAAGGTACAAGGAGCTTCGCCAACTCTCTTCTTGAGGAACAGTTCTAGGACATGGAGTTCCACATAGTTTGAAATAGAGAGGTCATTGCAGCTGAATCTCCGAGGCTGGTGTCGCCTGCCAGAGTGACCTTGTGGACTTTACGCTCAACTCGCGTCGCTCTTAAGAACCTGCTCGGAGAAAAACCGCCGGGGCCGATGACGCCCGCGCCGAACTTTAAAGTCGACCACTTCGCCATCGCAAACAAGCTGATATGCCAGCAACATGACCCTCTCTCCTCACCTCCCTTGACGAACAAGCAGCTTCACCTAGCATTTCTCTTCACATCATCATGTCGGTCACCCTGCCTCGTGGCGACACAGCGTTCCAGGCCAGGGCTTTGGTACGTTCAGTCTCATGCTCGATTCACCTTTGCATGCGCTCGCTTTCCTCTTTCTGATGCCCGAGAACTTTTTGCTCACCACTCCCCTTCGCATTCGATGAGATCTCTCGACTGACCTGTATGCACAGTACCGCTCGCTCCTGCGCCAATCGAACCAATTCGCCGCCTACAACTTCAGAGAATACGCAAAGAGGAGGACACGAGATGCTTTCCGAGAGAATCGACATGTAGAAGGCAGTGGATCAGATGGCACCGAGAGGACAGTGCAGGAACTTCTGCAGAAAGGTCTGAAGGAGTTGCAAGTGTTGAAGGTACGCACCATTCATGATCAATACGAGTGTTCATCAGGCGCAAAGAAAGAGGTCGCAGTGCAATAGACGCCACCCGGGGTCTGGGGTGAAAAGAGACCGCGAGGTCCATTGCATATTCAAGAAAAGACGACAACAAGAAGAGCAAGGAGCGTTGGGGTGGCTCCAGTGGATACTCTCGCGAAGTGTCATGCGACCACATTTCAAAGACCAAGCTGACATGTCCCAAACAGAGGCAAACTGTTGTCAGCCAATTCTTCCAACTCGATCGATTGGTTGTGGAAGGTGGCAAGACCGGCAAACAGAAGGGCGATGCGGGTGGGATAGTACGGCAGAAGGACACAGGGTAAGCTCTCTCATCCATCTCGGTGCATATCTACAGAAACATCTGCTGACATGGACACATAGTTGGGATTGAAAACGTTCTTCTTGGCTTGATATTTCTCCCTCCGTACCCACTTGTACAATATTGGTCTTGGGTTTGGCTATGCATCATGGAGCGTTGCGACTGACTTCTTCGATATCCTTCCTTACGGTTGGTTTCATGTGGTCTCCAGACAAGGGCCTGCTCCACATTTTACTTTTGGGTCTGCAGGCTTCTGGTAGCCTTTGCTATATCATATCAACTACCTCGAAGAAGATCACAAGAATTGACCTCATTATCTTCCTTTCTTGGATATCGGGTGCTAGCGTACTCCAATCATTCTTTGCGATATCGAAATAGAACCATTGCCTATCTGCTTGACTTCCCAGCAATGACAAAGCCTTTATTTGTAGCACTTATGAGAATCTCTCACCCGCGTAGGAGAAAGTCTTCCTACTTAACTACAAACGACTTGCCCAAATCTTTCCAGTTCGTCATACCTAGCCGTTGAGCGCGATCCATGCCAAGACTAAATATTTCAGCCCTACAATGTACGCTAAATTATATTGGGATTCGGGAGCTGTCGTGGCTGTCCACAACCTCACCCGGACGCGCCTGCAACACGGACACCAACACCATCGCGCTTCCACCAACCCTCATCCCACAGCACTCGCATCTTCCTCACTTTTCACTCTTGACACAAGCAGTCGTGCGGCTCTTTCCACTCGTTCGCAAACCTCGGACACACCTCGGCAAAAAGGACTCGCCATGGCTCCGGTAAGCACTTTCATCCCTTCTCTTTGGTTGCGATACTTCGAATTCGTCTTCTTCTGTCCTCGCTTTTCTTCTTACGATCGCTGGTCTCAACTGCATCACTATTACCATGGACCTTTCTCGGGAACTGGAACTTGGAGCGGCGACACCCGAGGTCATGCATTCGCTCACTGCTGCAACTGAGCGAGAAAATGGCACTCATTTCGCTCGGAAGGATGCGCGGGATGGTAGATTCATTCTGGAGGTTGGGTTGGATAGAAAACTTTCCAGAATCCGGATACCTGAGGACCTACACGCCCAAAAGCCGGCAGAGTTGCGACACATCGGCGCGAACAATAACGACAACAGCAGTATCAGCGCCGTCCACCGTTCTTCTACGTCCTGCGACTCCAACTCTAGCAGTGGTTCCAATGATCTCTTGGAGAATTTGAAAGGATGTGGAGAAGAACGCCGCAGTCTTTCATCTGCAGTGAGAGAGTGGTTGGATCAGCGCTCTAAGCATTCTTCACATCTAAGGGAGACATCCTCCTCGAATCAAGAGTACACCACGCACAGACGGGACAGCTTTGACTACGACTTTCCCAGGAGCAGATGCTCTGCTCCGAACCGCTCTGAACGGACCAACTTTGAACCCGAGTCCGATCTCCCTCGCTTCGACCGAAGTGCAGACTTAGAAGCCTCTTCGAAGTCTGACGATGATAAATCGCAGTTTCATTCTGATCCCTCCAGTGTCTCTTCATTTCAACCTCTTCCACGGACTCCCTCACGGTTGCTAGACATTGCCACATACAAGGAGCGCTGGCCGTGCAATATGTTGCGGTTGATACGATTAAGGGAAATTATACCCACTACCACCATTGTTGAACCGTTTCGCACAGATTCCCAGAACCCAGCATTGTCAGATACTATTCCTAACAAGCGGCTTACCCCACTGGATCAAGAACCCACACCACTCGCAGCCTTTCGCACTGTCGCTCCTCCTTCGCCTGAGGCTAGCAGTGAGGAAGACGGAACCCTACCATTGCCAAACAACCGCCGAGCTCAACTTCGTGGAGGAGCTGGAAGAAGCAGCGTCGAGCCTTTGTATGAAATGCCATCGCCAGGGCCATATGATCAACACGATGAAGCATCTCGCCCAAGTACTTTTTGTGTTTCGAAAAAAGCAGGCTCTCTGCTGGAACAGTCTGGAGGACTATCAAAAGAACGCGGGCTTTCGTCGAGAGGCAGTGTACCTTCAGGACGAGACAATTCTTCCCCAGACAAACGTGCCATTCAACCATTCAACGATGGAGGACCGTCCACAGGCGGAAACGTTGGCCCCCGAAATAGGGCTTCACCGGAGAAGAAGGTGATCTCCAAGCTCACCGGCCCCAAAGCCGTTTGGCTATTGTCTTCTCGCTGCTTATATGTCTCGTCTCTATTTCCTCCATATTGTCAAGCCAAACGCGATAAAAATATATCAACAATGAAGCGATTACTCCGATGACGACTCGCTAATTCGTGTCTACTAGTTTCGATCTTCTGGTCGCAACCGCTCCGGTCGAGCCCAGGTTGATCACGATGTGTTCGAAGGGCTTCCAGTTCGCCAGTGGCGCAAAGTAGACACTTTCGTTGGTGCCCCTCCCGAAAATCAACAGACGGACAACAAAAGCCCATGGCCTGAGCTACCGATGCCTCGCGACTCTCACTTGCTGTCCGAGATGAGCCAGCAGTTGCTGCGTGCAGCGCGTGCTGGAAATTTATATAAACCGCCCACACCGAGCAACGATGATGAGAAAGACGGCGGCGATGACGAAGACGAGGCAAAAGAACCCCAGACAGGCTTTTTTGTGAAGAAATGGACTCAAGTACCGAGAAACATGGAGGAGCCAGAAAGAGAGTATCTTGCGAAAAGACGAAAGGGTCTGCCTTCAACGTTTTCTAGCTGGAGCGGTCAGTTAGGACCGTTGGCGCAGAGTGGGGCCATGCGAGAAACCAAAGTCAAACGTGTAGACGCCGAAGGCAATGTCCAGGTTTACAATGTGCTCATCCCGGAAGGCCAGAAGGTCGAAGGCGAGATCGCCGAAGAAGCCGAAGCTGCTTCAACTGTTCCAGCCGTTGCGCCCGGGACCGTTGTTGAGGGTGTTGGAGTCGCGAATGCTGACGGTGTTGTCGTGGCAGCAAACGAGGTTGTGCAGACCACACCAGCGCGACGCAGACCCCCACCACCAAAACGAAAGAACAGGAAGTCGGGACCTGGTCGCAAGAAAAAGGTGGCATTTGCTGGCGAAGATGGTGCGTCGACTGCACAGGCCCCAGACTCTGCGAACCCCGCCATCGCGGCGATCAAATCTGAGACTCCTGGCTCGCAGGCGGTATCTGTGGATGGTGATACTCCGATGCCGGACGCTGGCGAGGATGAAGAAGAGGAAGAAGGTGACGAGGAGGGCGATGATGACGACGATCACGAAGATGGGGAAGTATCGCCAAGTTCGGAGCTTGATGCCACTGCAATTCCTGCAAAACCCTCGGAGACTCCAGCGCCAGCGCCAGCTCCTATCGACTCCGAGGAGCCATTGTCTATCGTTCCTCCCGAACAACCCAGGATGCGGGATCCATCCAGCTCTCCGGATCTTCCTCTCGCTACTGTCAGTCACAGCCGCCAGGGCTCTCTGAACGAGGCGACTCCCGTTCAAGTGTCCAGCGTCGTACCCGAGCCAACTTTGGTCGCCGCCGTCTCTTCTGCAGACGACGCCACGGACAAAAACAGTGTTGTTGACGAAACAATTGTTGTTGAGGAACCGACGCTGGTGAATACTGAAGATGTTGCTGCCGAAGAACTGCCTGCCACTGCTGCTGAAACTGCTGCGGAAACTGCTCTGGTAGAACCGAATAACGACGATCCGGTGCTTTTAGACCAGCAGGCCGAAGCTGCTTCTGCAAAGAAGACTGATGAGCCGACGGAAGATGATACCATGCTTTTGGACCAAGTGGCAGATGTTTCGAAGAAGGACGACGAGCCGAAACCTGACGAGCCGAAGCCTGAAACGGAAGAAGTGAAAATGCCCGAAGGCGAAATTGATCTGTTTGGGAGCTTGGAACGTCATCTGGACAATGAAAGCAAAGAGGCTGTCGAAAACGAGAGTAAAGAAGCTGGTGTATAGGTGCGTCCCAGGGCAGACTTTTGGGGGGTTGTTGAATTGCTTGAAGGAGGGGACGAGCAACAGCTCCGCTCTTTGAGTACTCCCGGCCTCTAGTTGGTTGATGCAAAATTCATTTCATGTTTCAGGAAAAGCGACCTTGTGGCTGTCTTTTTTTTTGGACATTGTGTGATCTTTTGTGATCTTTCGTAGTATTTAGTTGCTTAGAATGGTGACGGAGCAGAATGGTCACTCAGACGATTATTGAGAGAATCTGCTCGTCAGATATACCAAAATCCTCCAGTTTTAGCCAGACTGTAATGCCCATAGGAACAATCTAGGCGCAAGTTCCACATATGTTCAGCTCACCACTTGATCGATCTACTTGAATTATCTGCAATTGAAGCAGTCTTTAGGTTGTCCTGTCCCGTGTCTTCCCCGCCGTCCATTACCTACCTGTGTACATACGGTACCTCTTAGTAAGCAACCCTAGTTCCAACATCACATCACTTGCAACGGCCCCGCAAGAGCAAACATTCTGCGAAACTTCTATGTTTGCTCAATGCCACAAACTTCTGCGGCTACCTATTCTCTCCTTGCTCTAGGATCGGCTTCAGAATAATCTACACCTAATTGATTAAAGGCTTCACGTCCTCGGTCTCTCGTACCGTACATGATGCGCGACCTAACTCTGAATCCGGCGCCCAGCGTTAAGAATGGCAAGATTAGCAAAACGGTGGAAGTCAATCGCCCGCCTCTTGCTTCGTACGAGGAGTTATACAAGCACTTCCACTCACATCCGGAGTTGTCGTTTAGGGAAAAAGAAACCGCCGCTCGAATCAAGCAAGAATTGAAGAAGCTGCCGGAATACGCAATCCACAGTGACATTGGGGGTCATGGCCTGGCTGCTGTATTTCACAATGGCACGGGGACCACAGTTCTCCTTCGAGCTGATATTGATGGACTGCCTGTCGAGGAGAAGACTGGCCTTCCCTACGCCAGCAAGGCTCGGATGAAAGATTCGGACGGAGAAGAAAAGCCTACCATGCATGCCTGCGGTCACGATATGCATATCACTAGCCTTCTCACCGCTGCGGAACTGATGGTGAAAGCCAAGGAGGAATGGTCTGGAACGCTTATCCTGTGTTTCCAACCCGCCGAAGAGAAAGGTGGCGGGGCGACGGCCATGGTGGAAGGCGGACTATACGACAAAGTTCCCATTCCTGATATCGTCCTCGGGGGACATGTCATGCCACACAGGGCAGGCACAATAGGTACACGACGTGGGCTCATGGCATGTGCAGCAGACTCCTTCCATTGCACCCTTCACGGACGGGGCGGTCACGCAAGCCAACCTCACAGGACGTGTGATCCGGTAGTCATGGCCGCAAGCATCATTACGCGGCTCCAGACCATCGTTTCTCGAGAAGTGGACTCTGCTGACTCGGCCGTCGTCACTGTTGGAGCCGTCAAAGCTGGAGACGCTGAGAATATCATTCCCGATCGCGCTGATTTGAAAATCAACGTCCGCACTATTGATCCAGACACTCGCGAAAGTCTGTTGAAGAGTCTTGAACGGATCATTCGGGCTGAATGTGAAGCCAGCAACGCTCCTGCTCCACCGGAGCTGACCTCGACAACTTCCTTTCCTTTCACAGTCAATGACGCTCAAGTAACGGAAAAGCTCGAGAGCACTTTCTCTCATCACTTCAGGGACGGTCCTCATTCCTATGACTCGGACGTGCCCCGTCTGGCCGGCAGTGAGGACTTTGGTATTTTGGCAACCGCCATTGGCAAGCCGAGCTGTTTCTTTACTTACGGTGGTGTTGACTCCGAGACTTGGGACAAGGCGGAAAAAAAGAAGAAGATTCTCGAAAACATTCCAGTGAACCACAGTCCGCTGTTTGCTCCTGTCATCCAACCGACCTTGAGGGTGGCCGTGGATGGATATGCTGTGGGGGCTCTTACATGGTTGTTGAAAGACTGAAGAGGAATTGAGCGTCAGCTTTGTGGTTGTCGAGAACCGGTCTTTGTCAAGAGTCGTCTGCTGACGAGGTACGAAATTGATACTGGCTTGTGAGAGGTTTCACCTATGACGTCGCAGATGGGCTTTGAACAACGTTACTGATTGCATAGAAGAGATGGCAATAAGGAGAGGAGACCGTGCAGTCTCAGACGCTTCGCTATGCGCCAACAACAGAGCTGTTCATTGTGAGAATGGTCTGGAGCGCTATGCTGAGATCCTACGAGGATGGAAACTCTGTTGCACCGAGAGCAATGTTAAATTACAAGTCGGTGGGGTGTGTAAAATGTACAGCAGTGTTGTTGCAAGTGTTGAGGGGAGGGTTGGTGATGGTCCTTATCAAAGCCATCTGCGCTGCTTACCCATTCTGTCTCTCCTCCAAATACCTCCAACACAACATTTCTCAACCAAATTCTGGAGCACTTCCTTCAACGTCAACCAACGCCACAAGGACTTCCCATACTTCAAGCCCTTACCAATCCAAGGCAGTGGATAGTCTCTTTTTCTTCGGCAAAGTCACCATGGCAAACCGTACTGCTCTCCGTATCACTCTCTCAATGGTGGCGGTTCTCCTCACCTACTTGAGTTTCACATCCTCGCCCACTGAAGGAGACTTTCGGTGCAGTCGATTCAGGTGCAATGAACTCTCTTCTAACCTGAAAGGCGCCGACTCTCTTGATCTGCCGCACAAGGTCCTGGTCGAGAACGAACTAGACTCGAAACCCCGTGGGCACAAAGAAGACGTGAAGGAAGAGACGCGTCGTCAGGCTCCGAAGCCTCCGCCTCTCACCCCAGATCAAGTATGGGACAACTCCGTTGGCCGAGGCTGCAAACTGGTGGCATATATGGAGATGACCAGTCAGGAGATTCGCCAGACCGTGGAGTGGGAGCCCGAAAGCTGTTGGCAGATATATCCCGCATCGGACAACTTGGACGCCTACGGATGGACGAGCAGTGAGATGAGCAATGAGTTTGCCAAGGCTGGACTTGAGACTCTACTCGACCAACTCGAAATCAAAGGCGATCCTGCTGGCGTCAGTTTGCGCCATCTGACGGGAGGCACGGATCCGGATGGACTGCACTACTCTGTAAGTCACACTTCACACTGTCTACGGAAACACTTCTGCAACGATGGATCTCTAACGATTTTCTGTAAGGGTACTAATGGGAAATATGATAACTTCTACTACGCCGATCAAGGTGACCATCACTCCTGCGGCAACTATCCTTGACTTAGCAGCGTATAGCTAACCATATCCACCCTTGTCCCAAAGGCATGATCATCGCACTCAACAACTGGAGTCCCGCGAAAACCTGCACCACCTACAAGGACTACATCTTCGACAAGAACCGCGCCCTCCCCAGGCTCGCCCAGTGGTCTGACCTCGTCTTCCTCACGTACCAAGACTTGGCTCTCCGCCTCCCTCCCATCGACCCTGCCGATTCCTCAAAGCTCACTCCTCTCCGCTACGTCATCCGTAATGGCGTCGTCAACAAAGACACGCAACTCGTCATCGACCGCGCGCTGGAGAAGAGCGGACAAGGGCCCGCGGGCAACTTTGCGGACAAGCGGCCCATTGGGATGGATTCAGAGGCGGGGAAGGCTCTGCTGGGCACGCCGAATGGTGACGGGGTTTCTTGGCTGCTGGTGCAGCATAAGTCGAGGATGGGCGGGAGGAGGGTCAAGGATGTGACGGTCTTTTTGCCGGAGGGTGGTGGTGCGGGCAAGGCGTGTTTGTTGTTTAGGATTGTTGGGGAGGGTGATGAGTAGAGGCTCTGCTGTGGGATGAGGTGACGGCTGGGTACTGATCTGGTGGAAACGGGTACCAGGATGGGGTATCGACAAGACGAACTCGTAGAGAACTCGGTGGCGATCAAACAGGCCTTCGATGTCCGATCTGCACGTGCTTTTTGCTTCTGTTCTTTTCTGTTAGTGATTGCCTTGGAAGGAACAACATGTCAAAAAAACGTTGACATACCCAGACTAGTTCGGCATACCCTTCATCCTCTTCCGAAGCAATATCATCCGTCTTCTCTTCATACACTTCGGCCTCTTCTCCTTCTCCTTCCTTGCATTCTCTGCATTCCATCTCTCCTATCCATGCTTGGCCGACAAAAGAGCACATGAAGAAGAAAATTGGCAGGGCTCTTTCGTCAACCTGTTTTTCTTCTTCATGTGCTCTTCTGTCGCCATGATATCTCTGCACGCGCTCTTCCGTCAACGTGCTTCTTTTCTTCATCATCCAGCCCGCCCACCTCGCAAGCGGGAAGGCCGATTGTGGCCCTGATACGAATGGTGTCTCTGTTGTCCATTGGTATCAGGAACCACCGACTCTTTGATCTCTGGGAGATCGTCTGGAGTCTCGGCCGCCGCTTCGGGCTCGAGAGTCTCTACCCACTGTCGGACTCTGCAATTCCCCCTTTCTGTCAGCCAAAGCTTCCACTACAAGGGGGCAAGCGATGGACAAGACTCACGCATCTGCCCAAAAGCAGTGCCCCCGGAGACTATGCGCCTCCGGGGAGTCTCCCGCGAGATCGGCCGTCGGCGGCATGTTCTTCTTGTAGCACGCCGTGATGGCTTCTCGCTGCTCGATGGCGGCCCGGAGGGCTTTCGCCATGCTTGAAGGGGATTTTACTCCCGACGCCGCCAGGCCCTTCACGGTGGCTGTGATTTGGCTCACGGAAGGCCTGGCGGCGGGGGAGGAGGACGGGATGAGGGAGGAGTCCGGGAGAGGGCGGCGGCTTGCTGGTTGATCCAGCCGAGGAACTCTGCCTCGGTCTTCTTGCATGACAGGTAGACTCCCACCATGGCTGGTGGGAGGAAGCGGGTGGAGAAGAAGGACATTGCGGGAGAGGTACTGAGGAGAGAGAGAGAGAGAGAGAGAGAGGCAAGGAAAAGATTATAGGGGGGACTGGTTATGTGGGCTGTTCTCGAGCCCGTGGGTTGGTGGGTTGGACCGTTGGTATGATCGGGCAGGAGGATTTGGCCAAAGAAAATTTCAGCATGGGTCAGTGTGTCCATCAAGCAAGCCGCAATTTTTTTCAAGCAAGCAAGTGTCACGGAATCGCTAGATGCAGTGTGTGAGACACAAGATGATTGTATTCAGCGGTGCTATCTATCTAATTGCGTGATGAGGTTCAATTCAAATAACAAGACGTTGCGTGAAGAGGAAAGAAAGCAGAAGCAGAAGCGGATCTGGTCGTGCTGGTGTTCTCGGGGAGTGCGGGGGTCTCGGCGCAGCTCGGCCCACAGATCGGGAATCCAACCGCGCGTCAGGTGATTAGCTTGCCAATGATATGGTAAGCCCAGGCGTGTCAGTCCCGTGACAGCAAGCCTAGAACCCTGTCAAGCCTCCATTAAGCAAGCGGCTTGATTAATATCTAATCTATCAAGCAAGCCGATCACTTGATCAAGCCGGCTTGATGGCTTGATAGCTTGGTGGTTGCTCCTAAATATCGAGGGTTGGATCGGCCTTTGAGCGAGCCACCCTGGAAGCTGGGCGGCATGGAAGCTGGGCAGGCACGTGCCGTCAATTCAATTACTAGTAAATGCTATGTACCCAAATTCTGCTC
>ML977215.1:12867-63015 GCA_010015705.1 Aulographum hederae CBS 113979
CTGGTTCGGGGTCGGGGTCGGGTTCTGGGTCGGGGGTTAATGGGAATGCGGGTGTGAATGGCAGTAGTTATGGGAATGCTAGAACGGCGACGCAGGAAAGGGATTTCGCACCCTCGGCGCCGGTGGAGGGGGATGGGGATGGAGAGGATGAGTTTGGATTCATGGGCATGGGTGGGAGTGGTGGTGGTGGGGGGTTGCCGAGGTATGAGCGGTGACATTGGTGAGGTGGGATAGGGTAGGGTGAGGTATGGTAAGGTGATGTAGGGTGAGGTATGGTGAGATGGGGATTTGGATTCGATATCTTTTCAGCGTTGGCGCTTCGTGTTTGGTTTGGGTTGAAACCTAGGTTGGTTTGGAATGGGTTGGGTTGGGTGCATGATTGGGACGAACCATTTTTTCTTCGAGGGGATGATTTGGTGGATAAGCAGAGGTATGAGGGTTTGGGGTTGGGGATGTAGGTGTCTTCGTCGTTTGAGTCGTCGTCGTCTCCATCGTTTGAGTCGTCGTCGTCTCCATCGTTTGAGGAGGAGGAGTCGTTGTAGTTTGATGTTGTTTGTCGCTGTTTGATTTGTGTACGGATACCACCATAGTTGATTCAGATTGAGCGAGGCAAGCTAAATAGCGTCGTTAACACACTTTAACTTACCCCAGTTCAGCTCAAGTGAATGCAGTCATTATACCTCACTTCATTCACCTTTGGTCAAGTACAACAATGTCTTAGTAGCCAGACGCTCCTGGGGAAGTTGAAAACCAAAATCCAACTCCGATATCAGGAATTAGATTCCAGAAACCGGGCCCGGGGCTTTTGAACAATCGGAGCTTTTCAACATCGTTATCTTCAAGCAAAATCATGGATCTGGAAAGTAGGTGGGTGGGTGAATCGAGACCTCCCGTCTGGAATCGGCACTTGTCAATTCTCATACTAATTTTTACAGGTTGAGGAAGATGAATTGGAAGCTTTCTTTGAACGCTCCAAAATAACGACGAATCCCGTAATCCAACATTATAATCAGACGGGAACTTGGCATGCCCGGAATCGTAGACGTTGAAGATAAACAAGCTTCGACACTTTAGGGTAAGACGATTTGGTATGTGTGAATACGGAAATCTAGTCCAGAACCGACGCTTGGATTTGCAAAGTTAGGGGGGTTTAAGAGCGAAATGCTGAGAATGCTTGAGGGGAGATAGTTCCGCAGATACGAGTCGAGGAATCTAACTGTGAAAGTCGAGCTTGGATTCGCGGAATGGAGGATTTTAGGACTCGGAGGGAGGAGGTTTAGCAACGCAGGGGGTAACGCTAGCTAGCAACTTGGGTGAGAATAGGAAGTAAGTTCTGAAATCATTAAGGCTTGAATTCTTGAAGTCGTGCATTCAAATAAGGACAGACAACTTCTTTAGTACAACTCGATGTGAGACAGTTCCGTCAACATGAATAAGGAAATCCAACGTCAGGATTGAGGCTTGGATACTCGAAATCGTGGATTTGGAAGGTGGACGAAACTCCAAGAATTCAACTCGCAAGCTGCGGTCCTGGGATGCGAATACAGGAATCCGACTTTCAGAATCCGGCTTGGATCGCCGGAATCGAGGATTTTGAGAGGAAGGAGTTTTAAGACCTCAACTGGCAAGATTAGTTCCATAAGTTGGAATCGAGAAATCTAATTCCAAACCCAAAAACCCAGATTCCAGAAACCGTGGATTTCGAGGACTTCCGCGCCTTCAACGCCTCGATTCCGAGCAGCACGTGTGGTCTTCATCCCCAAGGTACCTACGAGTCGAGCAATGACCCAACTCCAGCATCGACTCTTAGATTCCACTGCAGGATTCGTGCTTTTGGCAATTAGGAGCAGACTAGCCGGTTCAAGCCACCTGGGCCAGTACCAAGCTCACGTACAACCGGAAATCCAATTCCAAAACCGACGCTCGGATAGCTGGAATCGTAAAAGTTGAAGATGGTCAAGCTCAGATAACTCGAGACAAGACGATTGCGGAATGATGAAAAATAGGAGCTCAAATCCGAGGTTGTTGCTTGGTTTCCTGGAATCGTGGATTTTGAAAGGGAGGGAGGTGGCTTAACGACACGAGCAACGTTGTCCAACAATTCCGTCTCTTTCCGACCGGATAGAGTGCTTTGTGCGATGTGGGTTGAAAGTTTGCTGATTGATTGGATTCTTCTTTTTTTCGCAAGTTACCTGGTATCTACGCGTCCCCTCGCTCGCTCGCTTTGTTCCCTTCTCAGCTAAAAGACCTGAAGTGGTGGTATATAGAAAGATTCAATCTGCACCTGCACCTGCACCTGCACCTGCACCAGCAACCAGCAACCCGCACCTCATTCGCCGGTCTCTGCATCGTTTGTCATCGCTAAAGAGCTGGGTTCAGATATTGAAGGAAGAGTAGGAAAATAGAAGAAGAGAAAGGAGTAGAAAAGAGAAAGAAAATGAGAAAGCCCAGAAGACAGCAAATGAAAAGATGAAGAAAATCCCAGACAAATGCTCCCACCCGCACCCGCACTCCCTCTGCCAGCCAGCCACATGTTAAGAAATATATCGAGTAGTTCCATCCACACTCCACGCCCCCAAATCGATCCGACGCCCAGCTTCCAGTCAACATGCAACCATTGCCCTCATCCCTCATAACTACTCCACTACCATTCAAACCCTACCCCCCCTCTCTTCCGTTCCGTCCCCCCTCATCGCCCATACTCCAAACTCGGCACAATAACCGGTCCATACTTCATCGGACTCCCATAAACCCCCTCATTCTGCACCATAAAATCCACCGCAAGACTAAGTCTCCCCCCTCCCTTCCCCCCACCATTAGCACCCCCCGGCGTCCCAAAAGTTCCCTGCACAACCTCCGGATCAAACGCCACCGCCGCGACATAATTCCTACGTCCCATAAGCCTCTTATGCTCCCTGGGCCGTCCATCAACATCCGTACTGAAAATCTCCATCATGTCTTCTTTCGTGTCGCTGACCTGGCCGCTGCTGCGGTGCCCGTTTGCGGGGACGTAGAGCGGTTTGTTGTTGTGCAACAGTCGCAGAATGTAGCCGTTGGGCGGCGCGTTGACGACGGAGGAGGAGATGATTTGGTACATTGTTTTGTGGTCTTGCGGGTGCGAGGGGTCGTGCAGGAGGCCGGCGCCGCATGTGTTGACGTCGCCGCTGAGGAAGGTCATGCGGAGAGATTTGTTGTGGGATATGCCTTGGAGCGTGCGGACGAGGTAGGTGCGTTCGAGGTCCTGGGAAGGGGAGTTAGATGAGAAGTTGTGGAAGGGGAACGGGCAGGTGGGAATTTACCTTGGATTCGTGCGTCCATTGATCCCGCAGCTCGTCGAGCATGTCAATGTCGCCAAAGGGAGAGAGGATACCACTCATCAGACCCGATTTACCTACAGCTTTCTTGACCGAGTTGAAGCCATCGCCGACGACACCCTTTGCGCCTACAACACCGGCGACAGAGCTCGTGACCTTGCCCAGCATGTTGAAGGTTCCCGTGACCGCCTTCTTACCCGTGGCTACAGTGTTGGCCAAAGATTCGACGCTTTCCAGTCGTGGGTATACGATAGGTACTGGCAGCATCCAGATGCAGTGCTGCACACTTGGAGGGAGCACTGCCACTTTCGGGAACAAACCTTGGTAAGTTGGTCCTGCCATCACTTGATGTGGATTCCTCTCTGACCGGCAATCTGGTCCGATAACAACAACAGCCGGGCCAAGGTATTTCACAAAATGCCAGCCGGTCCCAGTGATCGTGAAGAGGTCCTGGTCGTTGTTCACGTTACGGAGAATCTCGAGAGTGGTGTGGTGTTGGAAGAGCAGGTACATCTCAATACCGACTCGTCCGATGTTCTTGAACATGTTGCTGAACTGCATGTACTCGGGATAGGAGCCGAAACCGTCGAAACTGGAGGGGATGTCAGTGAGATGAGCGTGAATTGAGTCCACCACGTGACTTACATGTCGTGATCGTCAAGCGTGAGAATGTGGGGAATCTGCGCAAACGCCTCCCTAAGATGCGGCTGGTCGAAATGGCTGGTATAGTAGTGGAAATAAGCATGCGTCACCTCCTCCTCGTGCCTCGCCGTCCAAGGCGCGTTCTTCCTGTTCTCCTTGCCCTGCATGGCCGTCCACTGCTTCAGTAGTGGAATTTCCTTCCACAAACGATCCGCATAAATCTGGTCTCCGAGTCCCAGCTGCGCATGAAAGCCATTGCATTCGATGTGCTTCTGCAGGATATCCTTCCACATGAAGCCGACACCACCCAGACGAGCACGCTCGTTGGGGCTTACATTGAGCGCAAAGTCGTTTCCAGAGTGAGCAATAAAGCGCCAGCTAGTTTCGTAGCGGCCGGCTACAAGGAATTCGTAGCGCGTGCAGCCGAGGTGCGATGTGATGGCGTACGTCCACTTGACGCTTTGATCTTCCTCCATTCGCAGATCCACGTCATACCTGTAGAACATCCACCGCTGGTGTGAGTAGATGGGGTTTGGTTTCAACTGGCGAGGATTCGGCGAGAGATCAGTGCTCTGATGGATGTGGATAGTCGGTGGCTGTGGCGCATCTGTGACCAAAAGAATCGATCCCAGCCAGATGCCGCGTTCAATGTCCATGTTGGTGTAGCGGAGGTATGGGCCAAAGTAGACTCCGTTGGTGGGTGCGACCTTGAATACATCGACACCGGCAGATGGAGGAGGACCTGTGAATCCTGCCACCGTAGGAGTTGCGAGACTGTTCATGGTCATTGAACTCTCTGGTCGGAAAGTGGCACTTTGTGGGACAGGGAAACCAGGCGAGGCCAGTGGTAGCTTGCTATGGAATGTGGAGACTGCGGGAGACTGAAGAGGATTGACAAAGGTGCCGGTGGGAGACAGGGGTTCGTTGAGATTGAGGGGAGTCGGACCCTTGGGAAATTCCCATTGCGTGGACTGGCTGGGAAGATGAATGTAGTAGTACTGGCCAGAATTAGGGTCGAGATGCGCGATCCAGCCTTCGGGAAGAGGTGGAGGGGACGCGGGCGTTTGGCTGGGACCGGGAGAAGCATTCACGGCTGGTTGTGGCGTACCTCCCATCTGTCCCGGCTGTGGAGTCCCTTGCTGCTGCTGACGGGGATCGTTGGCGAATGCAGGATGATTTTGCATGTTATTCACATCATTGGTAGCAGCAGGGCCGGCCATGGGGTTCATAGCAGGATGTCCAGCCGTTGCAGATGCTGGAGTAGCTTGTACTGAGCTGGCTCCGGCTTGCTGTTTCTCCTGAGGATATCCTGCGCCGCCTGTTGGATGCACGCTCGAGTACGCTGGGGGTGGTTCCTCGTTCATGTTCATGCGGTTAAAGTCGTGCTCTAGAGGATGGTGGTCATTGGGAGCTCCCGCGGCAGCCTGTGGTTGTGGAGTCGACGATGTAGGATCGGCACTTCCTGCTCTGCCAGGAAGCTCGCTTGCGCCCTGGTAAACAGCAGTCGGGCCATGAGGTTGTGCACCTGGTTGCTCTGTGGGAGTCCAAGGTCTACGAGGAGGCTGCTGTTGTTGCTGCTGCGACGGAGTTGATGCTCCGGGACGAGCTTGTGCGTTGCCATACTGGGCAGCGCGCTGAGCGGCAGCAGCGTTCTGGGCTTGAAGATTGGTCAGAGTCGACGGACCAGCAATGCCAGCAGCGGCATAGCGAGCTTCAATGCCTCCTCCGGGAGTCTCGACGGCTGGTGTCTCTGGTGGAGGTGGTGATCCCCGTTGCGCGCGAGTGGTGGATGTCGAGGCAGTCGAGCTGAGTCGGTTGACACCAGAAGCATTTTGGATTGGAACGCGCAACCCCGAGTCTGCTGGTTTGGCGGTCCCAGCACTCGGAGGTGGCCAGTACTGCTGGTGGTATTCGGGAAAGGGGTTCACCTCTGTCTTTGGGCCATCTGCAGAGGGTTTTGGTGGCTCAGCTGCACGAGTGGGTGGCCTCTGGAAGAGCCCCTCCTTGTCAGGAGTATCTGGTCCAGGAGACTCGGGCAAAGGCTTCGGAGCATGTCCTCGACGCTCTGACAGACTCGCTGGCGGGGATGTGGCGGTGTTGTTTGCGGTCGGTGGGGTATAGGCATAGCCTGACAGAGTCGGTCTGTTGGGGTCGTCTGCAGAGAACTTGGTTCTGGGCGAGCCCGAGATTTGTGTGGCCTGAGATATACTCGACTTCCTCCTCCTTCGCTCTTCGGGCTGCTGCTCTGGTGTGCTGTTCTTCGAGGCTCTTTCCCGCTCCGACAGAGGAGTGTATCGTCCGCCGGCTGAGGCCTGAGCTGTGCGCAGACTGTCTTCAGGATACGGGAGCGGGGCGGTCGGAGGCTTTGAGGCTGGGGAGGGGAAGACCTGGAGAGGCGGAGGTCTCGTGAAGCCGCCGGTGAAGCTTTGGGCAGAGGCGGCGCGAGGTGGTTCGGGGGAGTTGCCCTTGTTGATCCTCAGCGGACCGACAGTGGGGCTCTCGTCGCCGTCGTTCTGAGGCTGATTGAGGAAGAGCTCCTCGTCGGGCTTACCCTGGCGGCGCGCGCCGTCCATGGTGGGGTATTTGGAGATATTTCAGTTGCGACGGTTGCGACGGTTGGAGAGGTTCGGAGTCTATATTTGGACGGTGAGTCGCGAATGACGGGCAACGGGCTGGGGGTGCGACTTGAGAGGCTGCGCGCGGCGAGGGTGTGGTCGCGGGGCAGATGCAGAGGGATGCAGATGGGGAGATGGAAATAGATTCTGGAGTGAGAAGAGCGGTACTTGACAACAACACGCAGAAGATGTTTCACAGAGGAGAAGAAGAGAGAGAGAGAGAGAGAGAGATTCGTTGCCTCCTGTCTTGCGTGGCAGCACATCAGCAAGGTATAACGGAGTGTAAGCGCTCATAATTTAGACGCTCAGTGACGTCTGGCTGGTTGGAGGCAGCTGGCCAATCAATGGGCGTACGGCTCTATCCCAGCCGCAAGTCCAGAAGTCACACCAAGGTCCTCCTCATCACGGGATCACGAGAATTCCACCATCTAATAGAATCAGCGGAGAGGGATTATATGGTAGCTCTGTCATCTCTCTACTCCAACTGCCTCTTCATACCTCAAATATTGCTGCTTACGATGGAGCAAACTCGCAAGGCAGTATCACCCATACCGTATGGACAATTGGACATGCCGGCCCAACCTCCGCCTCGACCAAACCACCACGGCGCATCCGCGCCTGTAACCGCCCGAGCTAATCAACAGTCAAAGCCAGTAAGGGGCCCATTATGCGGCCGCGTACTATGTAAGGCACACGAGCTGTCCGTTTCACGTGTCTGAAGCCAATGATGATGCACTTGTTACAGACAGCATCCACACCCGAAAGCGACTTGGCGTTGTAGATATACCCCTTTTATGCCTCACTGCCTCCTCCCCGGACTCTCCCTACCCCATGATAGCCGTTTCGAGCACGCGAACCCCAAAACGTCGTGCCGCTGCAGCTACAACGAGAAGAAACCGTCCAAGACGCCCAAAAACGCCCGCGTACCACTAACGAGGCGGCTGAGTCCAGACCGGATGAGGCTGAATATCTGAACCTCCCCTTTGTTCGTGATATCGTGTAAGGCACCCCGCTGCATCTTCTTCTCGACTTCAATCTCTCTAATTCTCTCTGTCGTCCTATTCCTCGCTCTCACCATCATTCTCGTCAGTCTCTTGTGCTTCTCCTTGCTGCTCGTATACATTGTTTCCATCCTTTCCTGTACAGCGACGCGTCAGCGAGGCTGAGCGTGACAATCATGTATCAACAACAGCAAGTACCGGTGCAGTTTCAGACGTCTGTGTCTTCTCCTGATCAATACCATCCGGCTCAACATGCTCTCCCTACTCCTCCCGACTCGACAATGGCATCCCCGCCTCCGTCATACTCGCAGGTGCCTGGCTCAAGCACGGCCACGTACCCTCCTCAGCAACAAGGATTTCAGACCATGCCGATCCAACACATGCATGATGCCCAGCAAATCCAGCAGTATCAATATCAGTCTGCACCTCCTCAGCAGATAGAAAACATGCAATTGACACAGCAAAATCCCCAATTCCCTCCAGAAAAAGTACAGCAGTTCCAACAGATGCTCCAAGGAATCCCCCCCGAAAAGGTCGAGCTCCTCCAGCAGATGGCTCCAATGCAGTACCAACAACCACCTCAATACCAGCAATTCCAATTCCAGCAACAACCCGCCACCTCCACACCCCAATCCTCCTCCTGGGCCGCCCCACCCCTCTCCGCAGAAAACACCTACATCCCCCCCACCGGCTTCCCCACCCCCTCCTCCACCGACACCTCAAAGGACTCGCAGACCTCAGGCCGTGCCAAACGTTTCTTCGGCGACACCCTCGTCGGCCGCTTCGCCCGCGCCTCGGTCCAAACCACCGTCTCGACCCTCAAAATGCCCGCCGCCCTCTCCCCCTGGGGCGACAACAACCCCGTCACCCTCCCCAACGTGCGCTACCGCGACGCCATCCTCTTCACCACCTTCGCCTTCGTCGGCGCGCCCCTCATCGAAGGCGCCGACGGCCTCGTAACCGACCTCTTTGGTGCCGACAGCTTCGTCTCCGAAATCGTCTCTTCGGGCGCCGACGCAATGACCGGCAGCGGCGTCGAATCCTACGTGCTGAAATACGGCTTTTTCCAGATCGTCGAACAGGCCATCGATAAAGGAATCGTCGAACACATGCTCCCCGAAGAAGAGAAAATCGTAACTACCACACGCGTCAAGGCGATGCAGGTTAGCATCAAACACAAACTCATGGGCGTCGACGCCGATATCCGCTTCGTGGGCGTCTATCCCTCCGCCGACCCCAAAGCCTGCGCAAAAGGCTGGTTCTGCCCCTACCTCTTCGCCTCGGCCCGCACGCCCCTGATCCCTCGTAACAACGACTTCGCAATCGCCCAGTTCTACGGCCCCTTCCTCGCAGCCGACTACGCGCTCGCGCACAAACTGGTCGCCGAGTCCGCAAACGTCTTATCACTCTGCGAAGCGGATCCGAGCGTTAATATCGGCGGGAATAGGATGGTGATCGTATTTACGGGTTTGGCGCCGTTTAGGGCGGGCATGTGGAGTACGAGTCGAAGACCGGGGTGTGGCACTGTGGTGTTTAATCTGTTTGATGGATGTCCTGCTGTTGTGGTGCCGGTGAGCGCGTCAGCACCCGTCTGCGCATGGAGTCCATGGACTTGGGCGCAGATGCGCTCGTATCAATACATCCAACAACAACAGCAACCCCAACCCCAAACCCCAAACAACCCCCACAAATACACCCCAGAATACCAACACGAACAAATCTGCGAATGGATCGACTCGATCGTCGCGCCGGAGCTGCTGGACGACAACACGAAGAACAAGTATGAGATGGTGCTTGGGCGCGCAGTCAGTTTGCTGATTAATGGGGTTTTGGCGCTGGAGAAGGTGCAGCCGGGGGTGTTGGGGAAGGTGGATGGGGAGAGGGCGGGGATTGTTGGGTTTAGGTATTGATTAGGGATGGGGGAGGTGAATAGGGGGAATTTGGCGGTTTGGGTTTGGGGAGGGATGAAGGGAGGCTGAGGGGAGCTTTGGTGGTTTACGGCCTTTCTTTTTTCGTTCTAGTTCTGTGATACCCCTATTCTACTTCCCGTTACCAGCTACCATTTCGTCTTAGCGAGCTAGACTTCTTTTCGCTCTCGTCTTCAATCTACCACAGCCATAGTGTGAACTCAGAATACTGAAACTCGACTACTAGAATCAACTCCTATATCATCCAGCCAATGAAGCTTCAGATTACAAGATACACCGGGGAGTGAGAGTGAGAGAGTGAGAGATCGAGAACATATATAAGCAAGAGATTAAGGGAGTGAGATGGTGAGAAGCCCCTTTAAACGGTAAGCTAATATGAACTCACCTCACGCACCTCATAATTACTACACTCCACCCACTGGAATCTCATTACACCTCACTCACCTCACCTTACTCATTATACACTATAACGCCTTTAAATCACTGCAGACGCCCCAATTCAAGAGAATCGAAGATATTTATCCAACATCCCACCCCCCAAGACGTCTCAAAAATACTATCAGGTGTCGTCTAAACAACTTCCGTAAAGTCCAACTCTGACGTTTTGTTCGATTTTCGGATAACCAAAGCGTTTCCACTTGGCCATGTCTCTGAACTTTCGTAGATTTTGGATGTCCAGACATCCGTATCGAGCGACAGGACACACGAGAACGCGTTGATATCTCACATCCAAGGGAAAAACTCCCAACTTTAAGTCCTGCGAACATGCTTTCTTTTCACTCGTTTAAAGCATCACAAACAGCCTCACGAACAGGAAGAGATGGAGTAACCTAAAGCAAGTGCATTTGCTTCTTCCAATACTACTACTATATCCTTCACCGTCCCCTCTACCCAATTGCTAGATTAGGTACCTATTAAGGGGCAATCCAGACCACCGAAGTTCGCCTCTGAAAAGATATACCACCCTCCCCCGAGTTCCCGCCCAAGTCCTAGCACCCGAAAAGAATCTAGCCTAAAAGAGAAGCGCAGTTCCCAGGAACGATGAAAACCCAAAAGTACGCCATCGCTATGCATATGCAACCACCCATTCACCTACTTCCTCCCATGTTTCAAGTCAAGCTTCCCAAACGTTCTCACTTCCCCTCCACCACAGAAACGGAGCAACATACTCATCTCCTCCATCCACCCACCCATCCACCGAATCTACAACCCCACCCCCCTAACAAGCAACCAAAGCACCACAGGCACAACAACATTATCATTCCCACCCGTAAGCACCGCCTCCATAAAACTCGCCCCAGTGGCCGCAACCGCCGCCCTCCCCATCACATCCCCAACCCTCCACGCCAGCGCCCCCGGATCCAGCAGTCTCCACCTCACAACTCCATCCCCCGCATTCCGCGGTCCAAGATTAAGCCCCCCGCCTTCACCGACCCCGCCTTCCCACCCCCCGCCCCAAAGCCACGCCTTCGCAGCCACAAGCCCCACGACGACGGCGCCGGCAAAGGCCGCGGAACCCTCGAGACTCTTCCCGCCCGCCCACGGCCACTTCCTGCGTCCGAAGCGCCTGCCCACCAGACTCGCCGCCGCATCGCCCATCCCCACACACACGACGCCGGCGAGCATACTCGCGTCCCTTGTTTCAACGTCCCAGCCGACCCACGGCGACTCGCCCGCGCGTTTCGTGGCCGCGAGACTCAGCCACAGCGGGATGGCGCAGCCGACGAGGAGGAAGATGTGACTCACGACGACGGGCCCGCGGAGGTCGCGGCCGTCGACGTAGGGGGTGAGGAAATATGCGATTGGTTTGCTGAGGGGCGGGAGCTGGCTTGCGCGGACTAGGTCGAGGAGGAGGAAGAGTGCGAGGACGAGGGAGAGGGCTAGCGCGATGAAGCAGGGGTCGATGGGGATGGTGGGGAGAAGCATGGCGACCATCATGCCGTGGAAGACTTTCCTGCGCGTGTCGACTTCCACGGCGGCGCTGAGGTGGGTTACGGTTAGGAGGCCGGCGGCGAGGATTAAGAGGCAGTAGCCGCAGATCAGGAGGCGCGTGTTTGCGGCGCCGAGGTCTTGGAGACGGGCGCGGGGGAGGATGCCGCCGGGGAGGGCCGTCATGGTGCCCATGTGCAGGGTTCGGAGGGCGGGGAGCGGGATGAAGGAGGAGAGGTTGGCGGTGATGATGCGGAAGCGGAGGGGTTGGATGTTGCCGAAAAGGTAGCCGATCGCCCAGCCAAAGGGGTCGTGGTTGCTGAGCGCTTGGATGGAGATGAGATGGCGGATTGGGAGGAGGATGATGGCGATGATTACGCTGAAGACGTAGGCAGCGTAGGAGTATTTGCGGAGGTTGGCTTCGAAGGGGGTTAGTGAGAGAAAACTGGCAGCGACGGAGCTCTTGCTTCTCCTTGGGCGCGTCTTGAGAGAAGGGACTAGATCTGGGGAAGTGTTTCCGAAGTTCGGCAACGTGTTTCGACGTCTCCTCGAAAGAACACCATTGTTCTCGGGCAAGGAAATCTTCATCGAGGGTTCGACAGCAGATTTGGTCTCCGCACTGTCGGAAGGCAGCATCCTACTTTTCAAAGAAGACAAGACGTCAATCTTCAACGCCTGTGGTTCGCTTTTGACTTGATGGAGGTCTTCATCGGCATCGCTGTCCACAGCAGGTGACTTTGTTCGAGTTGAGCCTTTTCGAGATAATCCTTCAGAGAGTGCATCGATGAATGATTTCTGAGCCCCAATCACGCGGCAGGCTCGCTTCAATCGCCAGCGCGGGATTCGAGCCAGTGCTACTCCCCAGCTGAGCACGTGACCGCAGAGCACAAAAAGGAGCACTCCTCCAACCCAAAGGAGAGCCCTTAAGATGGCTGTCTGAGGAGATTCGGATAGGAAGAGGAGATTGATGAGGGCGATTGAAAGCAAGTGGAGCTCCGCAGGGAGCAAGCTCGTGGTTGTGAGGTAGTAGAGCGGAGGGAGTAGAGCCTGGTGGAGTGCGTACAGCGATGAGATGGTCTCCGGACTCAAGCCATCCAGATATCTCATCGCGTAAGGCTTCGGAGGAAACAATTTTGAAGGCCAAGCAGTGTTCTCGGAAGCGATCAAGGGGATCAGAGTTACGAACCAATGCAGCGCGCTCATTCCTCCAACGTCCGGTCCTCGAGGAATCAACTGTGGCGGAAGAGCAGCCAAACTGAGGACGATGTTAGGGAGGAGCGCTTTTGGAAACGATGGCGACAGAGATAGAGCGCAGAAGACGGGGAGAAAGGTCGGATATATCAACGGCGCAGGATCGAACGAGGCTGGGACTCGGAGACGAGGCCACGATCGGGTCCCGCGAGTCCACCAGGAGTACCATAGCAGGCGTAGGGGATACAGCGCGAAGACGGACGCCACAGTGATTCCGTGACTGAACAGCTCTGCTGCAGTCTTAGTTAATACGGTACTTGAACAACAGTCTGTCCAGACATACCTCTCCTCCACCGCAACGCCTCACCCCAAACTTCCGGCCGTCTCACAACAACAAGACCAACGGCACCAACAAGCAGAACCTCCGAGATGCGTCTCGTCAACTCAGCCCTCCTCCTCCGTATAAACCGCTCCCGCGCAGCTCTCTGCTCATCGTCCGTCGACGCAGTAGAATCCTTCCCAGCTTTCCGCCTCTTGAAGTAATCCTGACTGAATCTCCTGCCATCTTCATCCAGCATCGAGGGTGTCAGAAGCGGACTCACAGCTCCATCCAGAATGCTATCTTTCCCGTCACGGAGGCCCTTCCTCGGCTTCAAGGGGGGCGGTGGAAGTAATTTCACCAACCCATTCCCGTACGCCTCGTCGTCGGCCTCAGTGCCGCTTTCACTAGGTGTCCTCGGTTTCGGTCCCCGGTAACTCTCGCTATTATCGTCGTCGTCGCGGGGAGTATTTTGTTCGGATGGAGAGGAGGCTGAAGAGTTGTCTCGGGACAGGTGTTCGGTGCGGCGGTTGTTGGTGTTGTAGAGGGAGGGACTGAGAAGATGGTATGGATGCGGCGAGCGAGAGAATTTTCGGAGATTCTCTCCATCTATGGAGGGCTCTTCATCGGAGCCTACGTGGGATTCTTGAGGGTCGGGAGGATCAGTGTCGATTGCCATAGCTCTGGGAGGCATGGGCGCATCGCAGTTTGTTCGCGAGAGGAAGGGCGGTGGTGAGGAGAGGCGTGGACGTATGGTAGGAGAAACAGCAACTCTCAATCGAGGACAGACTCATGGTGGAAGTTAGCCATGCTCATGATGGTTGTCGCGCTTCACGTGCAAGTTTTCAAGGTTCCTTTGGAGCTATGTACACACTATTAGGCGCGCTGTCAACGTCAGCGGGCCGCGAAGACAGCCACTTGGCGCGCGGCAATTTGCAATGCGCCCACCGATGGAGTTGACAGGAGTCACAGCAGAGACATATTTGGCATGGAACCCAGATACTTCGACTACGGTTGCATATGCCGATTCTCACTGATCTCGCTATCATCATGTCACACTTCTTGTCGCCCTCTCTTCGAGGAAGAAAGTCGGCCCGCACTCACTCCACAACCTCCTCGGTCTCCTCGATGATCTCTTCCACAATCTCTTCCACGACCTCACCTCCACGATCCGCCTTGTCTTTGCCCAGATCTTGCACCTCCTGTGCGTCGCTGCCAAGTTCTTCCACCACATTCTCTCGCCATGCCCTCCATTCGCCCAGCAGTTCGCGCCTCCTCTCAATCACCGCCTTATTGCCGGCATCCTTGCGGCTCTGATCTTGCTCGTCAAACATCCTGCTGTACTCGCGCATGTTCTTGCGCGTGTTGCGAACCTCCTCCTTGGTGAGCAGGGTTGGTGGACGCGGACGCCATGAAAGTTGCTTGAAGCGTTCGATGTGTTCTTCGCGGAACACAGTTCCTTTGAAATCGTAGAGGTGGTATCCGTTTTCGTGCTTGTCTGAGTTAGTCTTGCTGAAAGGGGGTAGGTACGGATTGCTTTCGAACTTACAGAATGCTTCCACGCGCTCGAGACTGTGCTGATGTAGCGGCCGGTCGGGTCCCATTCAGCATCGGTGATACCGTAGTGCTCTTGGGTAGCCATCAGCTGGAGGTTGGCAGCCAGTTCCTTGTTGTCGTTGTCTTCCTTCTCGCCTTCAAAGTCGAGATCCCAAAAGTCCAGTTCAAAGCTTTGCTGCGAGTGCACAGTAGCCACGACAACAAACCTGCCCTTTGGACTCCAGTAAATGGCGTTGCTGTTCTTCTTTTCGATCGTGCGGATGTGCTTAAAGTTGCCGATGCCACCCTTGACCTTCTCGGGGCAGAAGAACGAAACAGCAGTCTTTGGAGGAACAGCCGCGTTCGGGGGGATCTCACCGGCGGTGATGAGCACGAAGCGATCGCCCTTGGGTTCCCACGCAAAGTTGATGACCGTGTCCTTGATGGACTCGACGACTTCGACGGGCACACCCTTCTCTCCGATGCGGAAGATCTCGAGGTTTGTGGCGAGAGACTTTTTGGACTTGGAATGGCGATCCACCTTGCAGCACACGTACAAGCCTTGCGATTGCCAGTGGAGCTTGGCATCGGAGACGTTGAAGAGATTGCGGGTGCGAATGATGTCCTTGGAGGGGATGCTCATCAAGCCGACCTTGGCAGGATTGCTGCCCAGTTCGGGGGTCCAGTAGCAGAAAATCTGCTCGTAGTCTTTCTGGCCATCTCGCCGCGTCGTTGCCGGCGACCATTCGAAATCTTGCACACCCTCGATCTTGATGGACGTCTTGTCCAGGAGGTTCATCCGGGGAAGTTCGTAGACAGAGACAGACTGGTTTGGCGTCATTCGGGCAACGTAGTTGTCGTCGGATGACCATTTGAATGCCGGCCATTGTATCTTCTTCTTGATGGGCTGGCCATCTGCATCTGTGCTGGGGCCTGGGAGGTCAATGGTGACGAAGGATCGGAGAGGTTTGCCGGTTTCAATGTCCCAGATGATGTAGTTCTTGCCGTCCTCTTCGGGGGTGAGAACGGGGTTGCCCTCCTCGACGGTGATCGGCCGATGGGACCACGTTGTGATGTACTTTTCCTTGGGCGAGAAATCGACAAGGTTGACTCCGGGATGTGCGAAGCGCTTTTGACGAGTCCAGCCCTTGCCGCCCCACAGCTGCACACCGAGCGCATGCATCGATGTGAGGTAGCTTCCCATGGGAGACCACTGAACGAACATCTCGGTCCAGTGCTGGCGGTCCACGATCATCTCGGGTGTGTCCTCCTTTTCGTTCCAGAAAACACCGACCGTCTCGTTGCGGTACATGACAAACTGATCGCGACCGTCCATATCACCCAACCACCATCGGAGGTGGTCTTTCTCTTCGAACTCATCAATGTGGGGCGGCTGATATTGTTCGTCAATACGTCCTTCCCGGCCATATCTCTCAATGTCGGTGAGTTTGTTGACCGAGATGGTGTGCTTCTTGTCGAGGGCGAATCCGTGGAGGCTCTTTACGGCGGCCGCAGCTTCTTTGGGCGAGGAAAATTCGACAAAGGCATACCTACGGGAGGGAATGTCAGTGGTGGGTTGCAGTGTGGTAGAACAGACATGGCGTACCCTTCTGTGGAGCCCGACTCGCCGATGGGCATGAAAAAGCTCTCCTCGGTCGCGTGGCCGACGGTGTTCAGTTTTCGCAGGAGGAACTTGGTCAGTTTGGGTTTGCTGTCTTCGGGGACGATTGGTAGACCGTCCAGGACGACAAAAGTGTCGAGGCCCTCTTCCAGGCGCACATCGTATTGCTCTTGCAGGTCGGAAAAGTCGAGCTGTTCTTCCTCTTCAATGTCCTCGTCTTCGGGGAGGTTGTCGTAACTGGGAGCCATGATTGCGATGGATTTAGTCTGGGGAAAATGCGAAGAGGATGCGCTCGCTGGTGCTGGATTTGGAGGTTGGAGGTGAGGTTCTCAAAGTTTGGTGGGGAGGTTTGTGCGGTGCGTCGCGGCGAAAACCACGAGGCGAGCGGTCTTGGCATGGATCCGTATTTTGAGGTGAGGTCGCCCGGCTTCTCGAGCAGCACCAACTCTATTCCAACCTCACTCTCTGTTTCACGATTTCATTGCTCTCAGGATTCGTTGATGCTGACTTGTGCTCGCGAAAAACTATGAGTCGGAAATGCCTCACGGTCCTCAAACGCAGCGACGGAGCTCCTATCCACGGAGGAACCTTTCGACATGTATACCGGCACTATCAGAGTACATGATCGCATGAAGACTGCAACTCTAGCCGCCTGGCGACTTGATTTCTTCACATGAACTGGGAGAACGCGGTAGTGCCTCTCTTTTCGCATCCAGTCACGTGCAAGGTAGATGGAGTCAGGCACCGACTCGACGGATTCTGAGAATTTCCTAGAGTCCACCCAAATTGGTCTGGCGGAAGCTGTCCGTCCTGTATATCTCAGGGATCAATGCGAGCGTCTTTTCTCTTTTCCATTCCGAGGGAATGCTGAAGCGTCCGAGAGGTTACCTAGGTATTTTGTCCGCGGCTCGGTCCCACTGCGCTACGACTACAAGGCTGTGGCTGTGGATTTGCGGTATGGTTCTGATGTACAGGAAACTTGTGAATTTGCCCGCTCAGTGAAAGCCAATATTTTCTGTGCCCATTGGATATTGCAAGGGAAGCTCGCATGGAAATCAGACCAAGGCTGATGCTGTTTGGCCCTTGACAGCGAAACCGCGCGTGCTGGGGATACGTCATGCTATATATCCCGACCTGTGGACCTGCGCACTTCTGCCTGTCTTCTCAACTTCCCACCAACAACTCAGGTTCCTTTTTACATTATCGCCAAACTCAGCTACAATTTGACAATCGCATCTACTGGTAGACTCCGACATTCTTGTCTGCCTCACTGTTTATGATTCCACTTGAATCAGGATCGGAATTGCTCTTCACAGCCCGCTAAACACGCGTCTTACGTGTGCAAGTGCCATCCAGAATTAATCCACTCCAGCAAAATTTGAATCACTCCAATGTCCGGCGTAGAGGACTCGGAAGCAAAGGAGCGCAGATACAAGGCTCCATACAGCCCAAGAAATCCCATCCCCACAATCTCGCATTACCGCGAGATAAAAGAGCAAAGAAGGCAAGACGCAAACGTTGAGGAAAACGAGGAGCCCAGCAAGAGACAGCAAGCTCTAGATTCGTACAAGAGCTACCGAAACAAGGATGAAAGTGACCCCGACAGCCATCAGCAAGCAAGTGACGGAGCTGGCAGCGACGACGAAAGAAGCAACAAGGCACCCCGAAATGAGGACGAGGAGGATGTTGCCGAGGACACGACCCAGCAGATTGCAGAGAGCGACCCGAAGAAGCGGCGGAAGGAGATCAAGAAGAGCAGCGGAAACCGAGCAGAGCGTGAGGTGACTGATCCCATCACTCATCTCCCGATCAAGATCCGCGACTTTACTGGGGCAGACTTGAAGGATGCCCCACAGAACGAGCCTCAGGCAGGTTCTACTCCTCGGACTGCGACTGGATTGAGTAACAGATCGAAAGACGAAGAGCAACTGCGAAATGAAGCCGTGGAAGGGCAGCGGACCCATGCAGGAATGGAAGCCGTGTTTCCGCCTCCTCGTTTCGACGCAGCACGTGCCGAGCTTGTCAAGATCCATCAAACCGCAGTCATGATGGGGGTCGGATTTCTTCTGGGTGTGTTTCTATTGCTGTTTCTCCTGGAGGGCGCTTTTGGCATTGCAAGCAAGATAGAAGGTTTCATCGTCCGTCGCCCCTCTTCTGGAAAGGTTCTATGGAGCGTCATCCTTCTTGCCGTGGGTGGCGGTCTCGGCTATCCTGTTGTCTGGGCGCTCCAGGACTGGACTGAAAAGAAGGTCCGGGAAACATGGGAAGAAGAAGTGTGGGAAGCTGGACGGCAAGACGAGAGGAGGAGAGCGAATGCAGCAACTCCGGAATCCACCCTGTGGTTGAATTCGTTCCTTGCCTCTGTTTGGCCACTTGTCAATCCTGACTTGTTCATCGGCTTAGCTGACACTCTTGAGGTACGTCTAATTCTCTTCCAGAATGAATTCCTCTCCCCACAGTGGATGCAAGAACTCTTCCGACTCGGGGATGGTAGGCAGTTCTAAGATACTTGAATTCTGAGACGCACGAAGGCCAGTCCGTGGATTTAAAAAAGAGAAGGAATTCCTGAATCAGTCCCAAGGCTCTCAGGGATAGAAATCTTCTGCTGAGTGGTACGGAGGTGTGTTTTCTTTTCGAAAACCAAGCGTGTTCTAACAAATTCTTGCATCCACTGTGCCTCCGCATGGATACTCACACCAACTGTGGGATCAAGAAAAAGCTTTCAGGAAATGCTAGTTGGCACTTTGACGTCGTGAAAAAGCGTCAGGAGGATTCTTGCTTACGTATCACAGGATGTGATGCAAGCGAGTTTGCCAAAACTCGTACGCAATGTCTCCGTCGAAGACTTGGGCCAAGGAAGCGAGGCGCTGCGAATTCTAGGCATAACGTGGCTGCCCACGGGCGCTGCGGCTCGGTCAGTAAAAGAAGACGGAAAGCTTGAGAACGATGATGCTCGTAAAGGCCAAGGCGACCGAGCTGTACCCGGCGAAGGGGAGGTCAAGCAAGAGTCGAAGGACGGCGAGGAAGACACGTCAGTTGCGGAAGGCATGGAAGCTGAAGAGGGTGATTTCGTGAATCTCGAGATTGGCTTTTCGTACCGAGCAAGGCCCGAGAAGAAACGAATGAGCATGAAGAGCAGATCCAAAAATGCTCATCTTTTCTTGGCTTTCTATCTTCCTGGGGGCCTCAAATTCCGTGAGTCCTCGTTCGAATGAACCTACTAGGCCACTCACTTACACCAACAGCCGTTTGGGTCGAGTTGCGAGGTATTGTTGGAACCATGAGGCTCCGACTGCAACTCACACCGGATCCTCCATTCTTTGCGCTGTGCACCTTGACTTTCCTCGGCCAGCCAAAAGTAGATGCGTCTTGTGTGCCGCTGACGAAACGAGGCCTCAATCTCATGGACGTTCCCGTAATTTCGAGCTTCGTCCAAAGCTCCATAGACGCAGCCATGGCCGAATACGTGGCACCAAAATCACTGACTCTGAATCTCCAAGACATGCTTGTGGGAGACGATTTCAAACGAGACACTACGGGGCGCGGTGTGTTGGTTATTCGGATCAAGCGCGCATTCGATTTCAAAGAGGGTGACATGAATCTTGGTCCTCTCCGGAAGGGTTCCACGGACGGGTATGTATCAGTGGCTTGGGCGAAATTCGGGAAGACTCTATGGAGCACGCGTGTAATTGAGGCCGATATGGAACCAGCTTGGGAAGAGACTGCATATTTGCTAGTTACGCCCCAGGAGATTGATGCACAGGAACGCCTTCGGATTCAATTATGGGACTCGGATCGCCTCTCAGCAGACGACGACCTTGGACGGATCGAGCTTCCTCTGAAGCAGCTGATGCGAGACCAGGAATCAAACGGAAAGATGTGTCAGAAAGTTGATGGGTTCAGAGCGCTCGAGGTTGGAAAGGGGATGCCAGGAAAGCTCGAGTACGAGGTGGGCTACTATGGCAAGACTCGCGTGTTGGAGTCTCAAGTCGTCGGACACATGGAAGACCCGTCAATCAAGACGGCCAAGGATTTGGAGGATAGGGTAGCTGCTGAGAGCGAACGAAAGCTTCGAGAGACGAGTCATAATGAGGCGGACGAGGTGGAGCAGCAGAAGAAGGAAGATATCAAGGTACGTCGCGCAGGGGGCATCTATTTGCAGGAGGACAAACATTGGCTATGCGATCGCAGTGCAGCTTCTGCCCCGTCGTTCGTTGGAGTGTCCCCGTGTTTGGCACCACTGGAGATTTCACGAATTCCGCTGACACAAATGATAGGACCAACAAGACCAGATCATAATCGACACTCCGCCCCCTCAGGAATATCCGAGTGGAATTCTTTCCATTCAGATCCATCAAATCACCGGACTCGAACTGGAGACTCCGAGCAAGTCCCAGGCCACCAAGAACGAAGATGCCAGTGACGAGGAAGAGGAGGGCGATGACCTCCCAAGCGCGTACTGCACGTTGATCCTCAACCACTCGAAAGTCTTTCAAACTCGTACCAAGCCCAAAAACGGAAAGCCATATTACAACGCCGGTGTTGAGCGCTTCATACGAGACTGGCGCAGTACTGAAGTCCACCTTTCGGTCCGTGACTCTCGTGTTCACGAAGACGATGCTCTCATTGGTGTTGTCTATCTTCCCCTCAAAAATGTATTCGCAACTCGAGCTCAATCGAACGACTTTTACCCCCTCGCAGGAGGTGTAGGCTTTGGCAGGGTCCGGATTTCCATGGTATTCCGCTCTGTACAGCTTCAAGTCCCAAGGAATATGCTGGGCTGGGACATTGGTACCCTAGAAGTGCATCCAGAAATTAGGACCATTGATCTACCCAAAGATATATGGAACCTGCGTCTGAAGCTTCGAACAAGCCTCGCATATGGGAAGTATCATCCAGGGGAAGACGGCTGGAAGGCAAAGCGTGGTCGCGCCGTCAACCTTGCCTTCCGAAGAAGATACTCGAGCCCCCTGGTGCTTGAATTCTACCACTCTTCGCTCATCGACAAGACATCGGCATTTGCCGTCCTCTGGCTGAAGGATATATCGGACGACGAGGAGCAAACTATCACACTGCCAGTATGGAAAGGCGACCTCAAACGCGCAGAAGCTTGTTGTCTAGACGAATACGGCGAAAAGCAGGGCAGCGTCGAGTTGAAACTGAAGGTCTGGCCCGGTCTTAGCCAATTTCACTCTTCTCTCGCCAAACATGATTCCAACATCAAAGACGTCATGGAGGTTCTCGACACCACAAACGACAGCTCTGAAGCGAAGGAAGCTACCAGCGGAGCAGAAGGTGGAGGATCTAGCAGCAGCAGCAGCAGCTCGGACTCCTCTTCCGATAACGAGGAAGACAGCGAGCTCCAGCACGACGGACACAGAGGACCGATTGACCAGATCAAGGAGTACAACGCGAACAAGAAGCAGTTGCATCGGCGGGAAAGGGGGTATATGCAATGGAAGGTTCCGCGGACGCTGCATTGGGTCAAAGGCAAGGCTGAGCGGGCGGAGAAGAAAGCGACGAGCTTGTTCAAACATCATGAAAGTGGAGGGGGTGGGATTGAGACGGAAGTGTAGGAGAAATTCATCGTCGTAATGCTAATACCGGGTGGGTGCAGAATGGATACGGAGGACGTCACCTGAATACTATCTACATAATTTCATCGTCTTCAGACGGCAGTGGATCGGTACCTGGGGAGTCACTTTTTGGGAGGTGATGTCCTCCTATCTTCCCGCGCGTATACCACAATTCTCACTCCATCCTTGACGTCTTCCAGTATTACTTCTCCTGGCCCATCCTTTTCCTCTACTGCAACTCCTTCCGTCCCTCCTCCAATCTTCTGCTTTCTAGCTCTCCTCCTTAGCCATCGCCAAAACACAATCGCAAGTACAAGCACAACCAACCCCCCAATCACCGGCCCAACAATCCAAACTCCAACCCCGCTTCCAGGACTGCTCTCCGTCTTGCCCATGTCACCCCCAGAAGAAGACGCTGAAGTGCTGACAGCAACACTGTATCCTTCATGATGCACAGGGACTTGAAGAGAGGACTTGAGATAGCAGTTCTCGAAGCCGTCGAGGTAGGTGGAGTCGAAAAGGACGCCAGCACAGGGCTGAGGGCTGTTGGTCCTAGTATGTTCGGAGCAGAGGTTGATGCAGGAAGGAAGATCCGCAGCGTGAAATGACGCGATAGAGCCGCCCGACCGAGACTGATTGCAGAAAGTCTGATACGTCGTCTTCCCATCATCGCCGGAGGAAATTTTCTCGCCATCAGCACAAACGGACGAAGCCGGCGACGCAGCGAACAGAGGAAAGGCCGAATGAAACACCACCACCTCATCCTCATCCTCCGACATCGACGTCAAAGACGCAGCAGAAGACGAGTTCTTCAACCCTCCATCAACATCCCCTTTGGGATAGCAATTCGCCCATCCCCTCCGCATCCTCGGCTCCCAACTCACGCCCCGACACTGCGGATGCGTGCTCGCGCACTGCTGCATGCAGTCTCCCAATCTATCGGCGTGGTAGGCGTATTCCTGCCCTTCCATCTCTCCGCCGGAAATCGAGGCGTTGCAGTGGATTTTGAAATCCAACCCATTCTTCGTCTTTTGCGTCGATTGGTCGGGGAAACCACATTTCATCTGCTCGTTCCCTCCACCTCCTCCACCTTCTCCCGACAGCAATGCGGTCCGATCAGCAAAAACAGCATGCACGCCCTCCCTCGCCTTATGGAAACTTCCAACCGTCATCTGCGAGCCTTTGAGCCAGCAGTTGCGCAGCGTAGTGTCGTAGACGACGGCATAGCAGGGCGGAGACGTGGTTGAGCATGTGTTTAGGCATGAGGAGAGGGAGTCTGAGGTCGTGTGTGGGGCGATGTCGAAGCCGGGGTAGTCGGTGTTGCAGTGGGGTGGGGTGAAGGGGAGGGCGTTGGGTGTTGTGTAGGGGGTTGTTGGGCAGGAGGGAGTGTTAAGGTCTGGACTTGGGGAACGCGGGTTGAGATGGAGAGGGAGAGGGGAGCTTCTCTTTTGGGGTTTTTGATGTCGAGGTCCTGGAGAGTGGTGAACATCCTGGTCCTGAAGGAGGGGCTCTCGCTGACCTCGGAGGTTTCTGCGATTTTGGCGCTTGGACGACCAGATCCAGGAGTTCTTCGGTGGATTCGACATGGCGTTGTTCTCGGAGTATAAAATGAAGGTAGAAACAAAAACAGCGGAACACGAAGCAGAACAGCAAAACGACGTGAAACAGGAAGTCGACGACGGGAACTTTTCACAGATGACCTACCGACCCCCTGATTTTATCTTGTATCCGGACGAGGTTGTCTTTAGCTTGGTGGCTGTCGCTTTGGCGAGGGGGCTTCTGGGCCAGCCAGCCAGAGGTGCGAGAACAGGGGTTGGCGCGGCTAGTGGATGCCAAGCGCGCGCTTGTTTAATTCTCCGAACCTAACTACCTCCCCTCCACCTGACGAGATCGGACAGAAATCTGTAGGATTTTGAGGCCAAGTGGATCGAGTCACGTAGCTACATTTTCGAGATGGAGAGGCTGCGAGGTGCATGAACTTGGAGGCATTTGTGAGTCCACCATTCGGCAATCATGTCACCCACTACAAATATTTCCAACCCGAATCAATCTCTTTCCTTCCCTGCACCCCTTTTCCTAAACCTCACCCTCGGATTCCTCTCCGGATTCGACGTACCACCACTCAGTTTCGCCCCTGGATATTTCCATCCATCCACCCCCACCATACCTGCCTATAACGATATCGCGCGATATTGATATCGCTGTAGCGATTATCGCGCGAAGAATTTTCAAGCGATGCGATATCGCCGATATCAATATAGCAATATTGATATGGGTATATCGCGCGATATCGTCAGAGCCTTCCAGAGCGGCGAAGCACGTTGCACTGAATCATCAATGTAGTATGTAGAAACTTTGAAAATTAATCAAATTCATTATCTGAATCATCTTTCTCCTCGTCATCCATGCCGACTGCAACAACAAGTCCCCTTCCACCCTTATTACTTTGTTTAATGAGTCCTTCACGCAACCAATTTCCTATACACTCAACCTTCTCAAGATTCTCACAAGTCATAGACTCACGATCCCACGAAAGAGTCCGACGTCCACCTGAAAAAACCGACTCCGCATCTGATGACTCCGGTGGAATAGAAAGAATATCGATAGCCATTCGGCTTACTCTTGGATAAGCCTTGATTTGACCGGGTTTAGTCCACCAAGATTGGTAGCAATGTGTCACGGTTCGGGCCACGTGATGCGGTCACGTGACACCTGGAGCACCTGTGCTTGGCACTTGTATATATACACCCTCCGCAGAGCTTCCCTCTGCTCCTTAGCCTTAGATTCTCAATCACACCATGCGATTACAACACTACGTCGTTCCCTTGCTGGTCCCTGACACAATGTGAATCATCGAAATAGTTTTAGCAAGCTTTGCTTTCAACTGAGACCGATAGAGTTCGAAGTTTGACATTATCTGGCGCATATGTTGTGGTCGACGATTGGATTGATCTATCTAGGGGGCAGGCGAGCTTATGTACACGGGTGCCAACCTATCACGTGATCCTGCACAACAGCATAGCCTCATGGCGAGATGTAATAAGAAGATCTTCAACAGCTGGATTTGCTGAAAGAACAAGAGCTTGAAGTTCGTCCCATTTCACTGCTGAAAATGGAAGGCGACGGCGAGTAAGAAGACCAACGATAGCCTCGGTGTATTGTTGACGACTGAACACTCATCGTAAAACATTATCTGTTGGTCGAATAGGGAACATACCGTCGATTCGGCGTTGTTTCGAGTTGTGTGTAGCTCCACTCATATTCAAAACTTATGGAATCTTCCAAACTCAAAGCACCGATAATATCCTGGTGTTTCCGCTTTGCATGGCTGGTTGAGTTGTCTTTCTTGTTATTTGACCGTCGAGCATCGGCAGGGCAGTGAAGGTATTCAGACTGGACTTTACCAGTTGTTTTACGCTTTCCTGAAGGCTTTGCTGTGTCGGAATCGGGATAGGTTGCTTTGAAAAATGCTTCAAAAGGAAATGACTCAAATGCGAGAAGAGTAAGTGTAGAAGAGGCTTCAGCTTGAGATGAATTAGCTAGAGGAATAGAAGGTTGAGACGATGAAGCCATGATGCATTAATTATATAGTAAAGTAATGGAAAGTCAGATCACACAGTGCAATTCACGCAGCATAGCTAGAAATCTCTTCAAATGTAGATAAGATAAGATTAACCAATTAAATAACAGATATTGCGCGATATCGCCTTAGCATCGCGCGATATCAACATTGATATCGCGCTTGGCAAATATTAGGACGATACGATATCGCCGCGATATCGCATCGACGATATCGCGATAGCAATATAGATATCGTTATAGCGCATCAATATAGGCAGGTATGACCCCCACCGGTTCGCAGTTCCATACCGCCAAAATTGCGGCACCGATCCCCAAAACTTCCCTCTCGGCATAGTTTCTACCCTTGCACATAGACCCGCCTCCCCCAAAAGCCTTCATCGTGCCCATACTAACCGTCTCCTTCCCGGTTTTGTCATTGACAATGAACCGTCGCGCGTCAAACTCTTCGGGGTTGGGAAAGAATCGTGCGTCTTTTTGGTGCGCGCAGTGTGCTACTATAGCTTTTTCACCTTTTCGGAGGAGGTAGGATTTGGAACTTGGGTGAGAGCGTGGGTTGAATGTGGAGGTGTCGGAGGCAGATTGCTGGGCGTGGAAGTCTTGGTGGAAGTCTTTGAAGGTGAAGCTCATGACGTAGAGACGGAGGATTTCGTAGTAGGTGGATTTGGATAGGGGGCATGAGCGGGTTAGTGCGTTGATGTCGATGTATAACGTGTTGGAGGGAGGCGCGGTGCTGATATTGGGACTGGAACTATCCATAGGCAGCGAACTTGCCTTGATGAATGGGTCAATCTCGGCGCGGATGGCCGAGAGGAGATTTGGCGTTGAGTAGATGTGGTAGAGATACCAGTAGATGACGAGATTGGTGTTTACAAGGAGACCTGGGGACTGATCAGTACCTGGGATGAGAAAGGGAGATGGAGAGACTTACCCCACACCAGCAGCAGCTCGTTACAAGTTCTTACTTCAACCGGCGCATCAATCTCTTTCCACCCTTCGGCCCGCTCAAACATTACGCTCGACACATCACCCAGATCATTCCACCGCTCCCTACTATTCGTCCCTCTCCGATGCTCAACCAGCACATCAAGGTACTCCTCAAACGCATCCAGCATCCTCTTCCTCGCCTTCGTAGCCTCCCTCAACCCCGGCGCCCACCCTGGCATCCTCGAAAGGTACAGCGAGAACTTGGAGTCCCACAACCACATATCCTCCAAGAACGACGGATTGTTCTCGAAGAAGGCGTGGCCGAGGAGAGTGGGTCCGGCGATCTCGGAGACGAAGGTCCTGATTAGGGGGAGGAGATCTACTTCTACGTGGTCTGGGAAGCTGGTTGGATTCGCTGTTTTTTCCCAGCTCTTGCAATCTACTGCGCCTTTGCCCTCTCCTTTTCCCTGAAGCGTCACCAGCTCTCCAACTCTCTCCTTCAAGCCCCTGACGATCCCCTCAGTAGCCCTTCCCAACCACGGATCTCGAACCAGCATATTGAACGTCTTGTGATTCAGATTCCAGACCGCTTCCTGCGGCATACGTCTCGTAGCTCCGCCATCTCCAAAGAACGCCTCGAGGAAGTAGTTCGTGGACTCATCCCCAGAAGCAACGGATGAAGGCAGCCCGAGGACCGTTTTTGCTATGCTGGGTGCGGTGATGAAGTTGAACTTTTGGTTGGCGATGTTTAGGGCCCAGATACCGGTGGTTTGTTTTCGACTGTGGAGGTGTTTGGTTAGGAGGATTTTTCTTTTGCGACTTTTATGGGGAAAGACGATAGCGCAGTAGGCGTAGAAACCAGTGGTAGAAAGATGCACTTGTTCGATCTTTGTGCTGAACCTTGCCCTCAACAGCTCAATATTCATGATCCTACAAGGTGTCGGGATAGACTCAAGAGCATACGACATTCTCCTAAAATTCGAAGAGTGACCTTGAATCTGTGGTTGAAGGATCTCCCGTCGGCATCTTCTCCGATCTCTTGCACCTGCTGTAATACTCCGTCTATCGAAAAACACACCCTACGAGCAAAGAAAAATAAAATCCAAGAAGAAGCCAAACACCCCACAGTGGTAGATAAAGCGCACGACAACACTCACCCAACCTCAATCAAATACCCCTGAACCCCCAACCCAAACCCCACCGCATGTCCCAACCACGGAATCCAACACGGAACCGTAACGACCTCCCCATCTCTCGCAGTCCTCGCACGAATACCGCTTAAGATCCGCGTGAACACGAGTATCGAGACTATTCCCCAGAAGGTTGCGAAAAGGACTCCATGCTGCAAGACCAGTTCAAGCAGCGGATGGAGTTGGGGGGATTGACGCGTTTGTGGTGCACATATTTCTGGCATGGTGGTGAAGACGAGAGTGTTCTGTTTGTTGTTCAGTTGAGATGTCTGAGAAGACACAAGACTGAGGTGCCCGTGGCTCGTGCAGTTCGTATTCCCATCCCCGCATCGGGGAATTTCTGCCTCGTCTCAGCCTTGCGATGGCTGTAAATTGCACTCAATAGCATCACCACAACAAAGTGCGAAATGGTGTTTGGATGCGAGAAGCCCCGAGCTGCACTCTCATGTTTAGGCGGGATATCAAGGCGAGGATGGAAAGAAGCTTCAGTCACGTGATAATTTCAGGGGTATCAGTCGTTACGCCCCCTCTCTAACCTACCTACCGCGGATGCCCATTCACCCTCACAATCTCCTCACCAGCAACACTGCCAAACACCTCATCCATCTCCCGGAGCGTAAATTCCAGCAGATAACTCTCCTCAATCATCGCCTCCACTCGCCTAGCATGCCTTTCGCCGTACGCCTTCAGTCCTCTCAGCACATCCCCTATATCTCCAGGTTTCCCTTTGCCATCCTTTCCGACACCTCCGCCCTTCCGTCGCAGCTTCACGAATCGCTCTGCCGGATACGTTCGCACAAGAATCGAAAGAACCCGCTGCGCGACGCCAGCCGTCCGCGCGTTGCCATTCCATTCTCTGCACCAGCGCAGAAGCTTCCAAAGCTGTTCATCGCTCAGGGTCTTCAGAGCTTCGTCGACGTCGGGTTTCCCGGAGATGGCGTCGTCGTCCCTCTCCTCGCCCTCGACGACATTTTTCAGGAGTCCAAGGAGACGAGCAGGACGGTCTAGCTGCAAAGCCAATACTATAGCCTCCCGGTAGTTGCCCGCAAGAGACAAATTTGCAAGTCGTTGATCCTGTTCTATCGTCTTCGTTGCAGCCGTCGAGGCTTCTAGCGCCGTGGCTGAAGTCGTGTCTTGCCAGAAGGTAAGAACCGCATCTGCAGCTCCAGAAATGAGGGCCGCAGAGCTGGCATCATCGCCTTGGCTTCTGATTCGTCTTCGAGGGGGCACGGCTAGTGCCCAGACTCGGTCGGTATGATTATCCAAGGTGGCGGCCACTTCACCGGAAGTCGCATCCCACACCTTCACGAGCCCATCACCACCGGCGCTCGCTACGAGAATGCCCCTACCTCGCGCATCTTCAGTCGAGGGAGGCGGGAGCCAAACAACCTTCAGGACGCTGTTGGTGTGGCCCTCGAAGGTTAGGAGGCAGCTGTAATCCAGCAGACTCCAGATTCTGACCGTCTTGTCACCACAGCCCGTGAGAATCAACCCTTTGTTGACACTCGCCGCACCACCAGCACCTGATACTGTGCCTGTGAGATCTTTGGGAGAGAATTTTACTGACCACACTCCCCGACGGTGGCCGCGCAGTGTGCCTGTGATTTGGCCATCCTCGACGGACCATATCTTGACGGTCCGATCTTGTGAGGCGGAGGCAAAGAGTGTGCCCTTGTCGTTTGTGTCAATAGCGTTGATATCTTTGTCGTGAGCTTTGCGGGTATAAGCTGCTCGGGCTGCTTTCCGCTTTGGCCCCGAGACGGATGAAGTGTCCCAACGCTTGACTGTTTTGTCTTGGGATCCAGTGATGAGGAATGCTGGGGGATGGTCGAGGGGTTTCAAGAAAGCGGGGGAATCTGCAGAAGGGGTTGAATGCGGGAGAGCGATAGCTCCGAGAGACTCGGCGTGGCCTGTAAATATTGCAAAACAGGAATAGGAGTCAGACTCCGGGTCCAGCCGCCAAAGCCTCGCGGTGTTGTCTTTGGCACCTGTTGCAAGCCAATGGCCAGACCAGTCCGTGTCGATGCAGATGATGATGTCGTCGTGTCCGCTGAGCAGGGCAACGTCTGCTCCGAAATAGTTGCCGCCTACGAGGTCGTTATCAGAAGACGAAGAAGAAGATGGAGCGATGGAAATTATGCGAATGTCTTCGGAGTTGGTAGCCAGAGCCAGCAGATTGCTATCAGAACCGACATACGCGAGGTCGATGATCTCGTCATGCGTGCCAGAAATGCGTCGCAGCACTGGTAGCGGCGGTATGGTCTTTGATGATGTGTGGTTCAACAGTGGATTCGTCGAGTGCAAAACAAGACTGTTGTCCTCATAGATTGACAGCAGGTATGGCAGGCTGTCATGGCGTATGATCTGGAGAATCCTGTCCGTCTCCCCTCCATGTTCCTGCTCTTTGGTGATTTCGGTGCCGCCAGATGAGTTCCAGACTCTCACGACGCCATTCTCACCGCCCGTGTATATGAGACCACCTTCGCTGAGAAATCCTGTACTTTCCACGGCCTCAAGAACGGGTATCACAGTCTTTGTCGTCCAAGTTCGGGCATCCCAGACAATGACAGTCTTGTCCCTGCTACTCGAAACCAGCGTATTCTCATGGGAAGAGTAGTTCAAACTCCGTACAACCGAAACATGAGAGTCCAGCATAGCCACAGAGGTCCTCTTGTGGAGATTCCAGATCCGGATATGGCCATCCTCACCCCCAGAAGCCAGACGAAACCCAAACGTACTCGACGCTGCCTCTTCTTGCAGGACGTCGTCTTGTTTCCTCTTTTTCTTGGACTTTTGCGAAATCTCTGACTGCAGAGCGGAGGCGTCGAGTTCGAAGAAATGCAACGCGGATATTACACCGCTGTGGCCGTGAAATGTATGCGTTGTGTATCCGCCCCTGATGTCCCATACTTTTACAACACCATCTGCGCCTCCCGTAGCGAGCAGAGTGCCTGTATGGTCGACGGTGGATACGATGACAGGGGAGGAGTGCGGCTTGAGGGTTCGCTCGAGGATGGTGTCGATTGTGCCGTCATCCACCGCCGAGGGCCTGAGCTGGAAGATTCGCATAGACAAGGACCGAGAACATATTATCAGATGTGACGCGGATGGAGTTACTGGACGTAATCAGCACTGGCTCGAGATGCTAAAAAAAGGCGGTCTTACAGCTCGAAGTTGTGATGGTCTCGCCGTCCTTGGTCTGGTGTTAACAATTGGATACCACAGGGGCATTCCAGAGGCAAACTCACACCTTGTATTCTCGCCAGCTCTTTTCCTGTCCTCAAGTCTGTCAAAAGAGCATCTTCCCCCACACATGTAGCCAAAATCTTCCCATCCTGGCTCAATGCGACGCTGCCTCCAGTGTGGATGGGTTGTATGACTGTTCCCGCTTCGAATGTAGTTTTGACGGTCGCCATATTGAAAACGTTAGAATTCCCGGAGTGAAGTCAATCATGCGGCATGTTGGATGTGCGAGATTCGCAAAGTGTGGTTGTCCAAAAAATTCAAGTCGCAACTATTTCTGCCGCTCTCCACCGCCCTTTTCTCCTGCGGCCGCGTTTCCGCTCCGCCCGCCAAGACTAGTACCATACCCGCGCGCTTACAGAGGTATCACCCGCAAGGCAGCTCAAGCTTCGTCAACATCCAGCTCCAACCTAGCACGAGAAGCTCGACGCCAGCTCTTCACCCACCTCCCACACTCACACAGAACCTCTCCCAGCCAGAACATATCACACCAGCAATCATGTACGCCGTTTCCCTTCCGATCAACCCCCGCAAATCACTGACTACAAATCCACCAGGGAGGTCCTTCTCGGTATCACTGGCAAAGACTTCACCATCATCGCCGCCTCCAAAGCAGCAATGCGCGGCGCCACCATCCTCAAAGCCTCCGACGACAAGACGCGCGAGCTCAACAAGCACACCTTGATGGCTTTTTCGGGTGAAGCTGGCGATACAGGTATGTCTCATCTCGGCCTCGCCGTCGCTGTTTGTTGTCGAGCACGACCTCCTCCACCCAGCAACGAGCAGAGCACCTCGTCCAACTCCACATCTCCCATGGCGTCCTCTACCAAATCGCTCTCATCTCCATCCGCGCCCCAGCTAACCCCCCATCCCCTCACAGTCCAATTCGCAGAATACATCCAAGCAAACATCGCCCTCTACACGATGCGCAACTCAACCCCCCTCGCCCCCCCCGCCGTCGCCTCCTTCGTCCGCAGCGAACTCTCCCGCAGCCTGCGCTCCCGCAACCCCTACAACGTCAATCTGCTCCTCGGCGGCTTCGACGCCCTCTCCTCGCGCCCCTGCCTCTACTGGCTCGACTACCTGGCCGCTCTCGCGCCCGTCCCCTATGCCGCGCATGGCTACGCGCAGTACTATTGTCTTAGTATACTGGATAAACACCATCATCCGGATATTGACAGGACGAGGGGGATGGAGTTGTTGGGCATGTGTGTTGATGAGTTGAAGAGGAGGTTGCCCATTGATTTTAAGGGCGTTGTTGTGAAGATTGTTACGAAGGAGGGGATTGAGGAGGTGGATTTTGCGGATAGTGGGCCTATACATTGTCCGTAGGTGGGAGTGGGAAGGATGGATAGATGGATGGAATTCGGGTGGTGGATCGGAGACACTGTCCCGTGATTAGCTACTCATGTTAGGTACACGGCGTTGAGGCGCAGCGACTCGAATCCAGCAGGCGAGATATGCATGCATGCATTTTGCTACTCGTGTACATCACATATGAACGTCAATTGGCACCGAAAACATGCTCGGACAGCAGTGCTCGTCCCTTCGGCATCTCGAATATTCATCTCAACAGTGGGAGAGTAGTCGAACCACCACTCGTCCCGCGAGCCAGTCGACAAGCACACTGCATCTCAACGACCAAAAACTAGTCAGCACGTCAATGTTGTATTCCTCATTGTTCGAAAAAAGGCCGTCGACATGGGCGATACAGCTAGCTACGTATACGAAGAGGTTATCGATGACAACTAAGCCCGAGAGAACCCAGTTTTCAGACTGATGATGCCGGATATCATCCATGATCCTGACCCTGACCCAGACACACACCAACGCCTTGCTAACCCACTGATCCATGTCCCTCTGATGTGCTCTTGAAAATGGATTCCGGTTTGTATATAAGACGCCGCCGACGGGACGATTCGTTGCCGTCTCATCCTGCAGCGGAGCGAACAAAAACGACTCTAATGAGGTCTTCTGTGTTCGATTCCCACTTCTTTTCAACTCGTCTCGACATCCCCATCCCTCCTCTCCACACCCTCACCCGCCCCACCCCATAAACGGATCCAACAACCCTTCCTCATCCCCGACCCCAAAATCCAACCCATCAAACCCCTGCGCGATCCTCGCCAACTCATCATTCCACTCGGTATCCGCCGACGTACTCGTATGGATCGGTCCGAGCAGCGGCGCCGGCTGGTTCGGAAACGGCGCGAAGAGGTAGTGCGGTTGTGGGTTTGCGGTCGGGGTTGTTGAGGAAGGGGGGTTCGGGGGCGCGTTTGCGGCGGCTGGGTTGAGGGTGCTGGAGGGTGGGGGATAGAGGCGGGGACGCTTGGGCGAGAGGGGCGCGGTACTGAAGGAGGAGGAGGAGGAGGGGGGGTTGTGCGTGAAAGAATTTGTGGGCCCGCGTTTTTCGGGGCGGGCGAGGAGGGCAGCGGAGGATGAGGAGGAGGGATCGGTTTGGAGGATTACGCCGGTGGGGAAGGAGCCGCTTGGGACGGGGAGGATGGGGGAGAAGTGGTCCGTGGGGGGATAAACCATGTTTGGGTCTTGGGAGGAGGCGTCTCGGAAGTTCCGGTAGAGAGCGGTTTCCACTTCGGAGGGCAAAATGATCTTCCATCGATCGACGAGGCCTCTGAGGGTATCGAGGGAGTGTCCAGCCCAGGCGTTGCGATGGACGAGATCTTGGAAATGGTTGCATGCGTCTGTGAGACGGGTGGTGGCAGCGATGGTTGGGAGATTGATGATGTGGATGGTGCATGCTGTGAGAATGCAGTGAAGTTGGAATGTGTAAAAGCCGGACAGGCCGTATAGTCGCCGATGACGTCCGAGAATGTCGCTGATGGCCTTTGCGGCTTCTCGGCATTTTACGCGGGGGGAGATGTCGGATTGAGTGAATTCGGCCTTGAGAAAGGGGCGGAAGAGGAGGAGAACCGCCGCGTTGTAGTACATGCTGGGGGATCGTCAGTACTGACGTGACATGGTTGAAAATTACGGTCGGCACTCACTGTAGGCAGAGGACGTGAGGAGGGGCAACGTCCGTGTTGGCGAGCTTTGCCGGTAATTTGCTGAACCAAGCTAGGTATTTGTCGTGTTCTTCGAGCAGACTTCTGCCGCTCAAAATTCTGGTAGGCGCGAAGAACATCTGCAAGGTGGAGTTGACGATTTTTGACAGAGCGGCGAGTTCGTGGAAGGTGGTCGACTTGATACTGGGCCGGACTGGATGGACATTGTCGTATCCGATCCAATCTTCGCTGTCCTCCTCGACGATGATGGGCGGCAGATCGACCGTGATGGCATTGACGAGAATTTGAGGGAGGCGGCCCAGCGTGAAACTTGTTACCCTGGGGAGGTTTGAGTGAGAGGCGTTGAGTGAGGGACGCCCAAGCTGAGGCGTGCAACTTACTGATCGGCAATGAAGACACCCCAAAACACAAGACACCGCGCCTTTTTGGCCGTTGTGTTTTCAAGCCTACTCTGTGTAGTAGGTTGGTCGGCGCTCAAGTGAAGGTTCAAATCAACCGCCATTCGCCCGCTACGACCAGTAAAGTCCCAGACGGCGTTCATCCGTCCCAGTTCGCCCTCGACGTGGCACAGCACGTACAATGCTGCGGTTGTAGGGATACTCGAGAGGGTGGTCTCGTTGAGAATGCAGACGGCTTCGTGGAAAAAACCCCAGCCCGCAGAGCGAGGATCATTGAGGACCAAGCGTGCTTCGGGTCTGGGTGATAGAAGACATCCAGCAGCGCAAACGGCGTTGACGAGGAGTCTTGAACAATACTGCGTCTGGTTGTTGGCCATGTTCTCGCGGAAGAGTTTCTCTGGGAAGCATTGGAAGAACGAGTGTTGCCAGGAAAAGTAGAGCGACATGAGGTGTTCTATGAAGTCCGGGTCGTCGGACACGGTAGTCCAGGGCTGGTATGTCGGTGGTGTGTGAGCATCAGGAGCGCCACTCTCAAACTGCTCCCCTGTCCCCTTGACCAGGCCGAATCTTTGGAGATGGCTGGAGTAGTCGGATTCTGGGCCGGGTGTGCCTGTCTGATTCTCTGGCGACGCCGACGCGAGAGGTTGTACCAAGTTTCCCGCGTTGACAGCCTGCAGAATTGCAGCCACAGTCTCATTTTGCTGAATACGCCGTACGATCTCGTGGATTTCTGACGGATTCGAAGAGAGCCTGATGGCAGATATAATGCGCTGGTACTGCTCGATTCGTGAGGGAGGTCGAATGCCTGGCGCTTGTTGTTCTTAACACGAAGTAAGTAGATGTTGTGGTATACGTACCACCTGACGAAGAAAATGTCGTTTCGAGGTTTTTGACGTCAGACCGATTGTAGGACATACCCTCAAAGCGAACATCTGCCAGTATCCGTCCAGCGTGGACCTGTTGGGCTAAAATGGGGGCGTCTGTTCCGGAGCGCAGTCGACGCCATATCTCTGTGGCATCAGTCTCGTTGCTGGTTTGGATGGTCGCGATGAGTGACTCTAGGTGGGTTTTCTCCTCGGCTAGTTGCTCGACATTGTCTCTGACGAACGTAAGGCGCTGTGGGTGTTAGATCAGGAGGTCTGGGATGGAAGTATGGGGATGGAAGTATGGGGATGGAAGTATGGGGATGGAAGTATGGGGAAATCATGAGGGCTGGGATTGAGAAATTGTTTGCCTACTCTCTGGTCCTCGCTCATGTCATAGTGGCAGATGGAGTCTCTACTTTGGCAGCCAGAGCAGACGGGTCTCTTGCCATCGCACTTTTTACAGTCAGCTGGGAATAGGGAGATGAAGTAAGGAGGATGAGGAGGGGGCGCACTTTGGACTTGCGCTTGCGACATTGAACACAGGCGACGATGGTTATCTTGCCGCGCTTCGAGTAGGAAGGCTTTGAAGGGCCGCCTGCTGGAGGCTCGGGCGGAGAAGCCGAAGTATGCATTCCATCGCGACCGTGGGGATGGCTTCCCAAGTACGGCAAAAGTGGTCTGCTCATGATTGGGGAGTCGTGGACTATAACGGCGGCGACTAGAGGTATTCCGGGGCAAGGCGCACCCGAATTTGCGTTGAGATGGTCAGCGGGAGATGGACTGCATACCAGAGCAGCGATCAACGGTCCTGATCAAGTCGGCCAACCTGTGGTGGTGAAGGCGCAATGCGTAGGCGATGAGAAGAAGATATCTGTCGGAGGGGCACCCGCCTCCGCCTCTGCAGTGGATTAATGGGTTCTGTAAACGGGCATCAGGGCTTCCAGGCCATTCGATGCGATAGCTACGGGGTACAGACACGGCTGCGAGGGTGAGGATGGATGGCCTGCAAGGCTGGGAAAGGTAATTTGGTCCCTGTGTGTGACTGGACGGCAGAGGCCCTGTAGCGGGTGGATTGACGGAGCCAGCGACGTCGAGGTTGTCGAGCCGTCTGAACGGGTAAATCGTGGGAGGATCTGGCCTGGCGACTCGGAGCGAATAGGATCTAGGTTGGCGAAACGACGGAGTCTACTCCGTGGTGATGGTGGAACTCGTCATTGGCAAAGGCAGAGGAAAGCGAATGCTGTATCAGGAGGTTGGCGGAGGAAGGTTGAAGCTGGAGACATTGGTCTTGCTGGATAATGTAGACAGTCAGTGGACCGCCTAGAGAGCTCGTGATGGTGATGACGGTGGGTATTAAAGATGTGGCGAGAAGAAAGCATCAAGCTGGAGGGGAGGGAAGGAGAGTCGGAGCCGTCACCAGCCGTCCAATGTCCAGTGTCCGGAGAGTCGAGACGGTCATACTTGGTTCTACTTTCTGGCGTCCTCTCGAAGTGGGAGCTCGCAAAGAGCACTGCACTGCACTGACAGGGCTCGCATGTAGGGAGAGAGGGTAAAAGCAGATCTGCACCCAAATTGTCCATGGCATTCAAGACCCAGTCCCCGCGTCAGTCGAGATGTGACGGCGAGAGATATCCATGTCTGCCCTGCGGACCGCTTTGATTTGATGGGCCTACCGCATAGGAATTGAAAGGCCGTGTCTGGTCCAGCGCGGGCTGAGATGGTTCAAAGGCATTCTGTGGTTTGCATCGCAGTGGAATGCCCTGTGCATCGCCGATGCCTCGTCCAGATCATGTGATGGGGAGTCGAGGGGTGAGGTGTGGACGGGAGGTGTAACGTGCGAGGTGCGAGGTGGGCGCCACAGCGATGACCTCACGGGTGGCTGCGCGTGGGGTCTCCATCCATGCCAAGCTCTTGCTGAGTAAGCGAATCACCCTCTCAAATTCTGCACGGCTGGTCTCTCTCTCTCTTTTCCTCTCCATCAAAAAGTAAACGGAGCATGCCACGACCTACGCTATTACCCCATGGCGGTTTCGGTTGCCAGTCACCCAGTGACGATGCTCTGGAGAGAGACACAATCCTCGATAGGAAGCTCTTGTCCCGTTGGGTCTCTTTATTGAGGCGATGGGGCGAGGGTGTCGATATGACGGGAGACATGCTGTGTTGATGTTGTTGGACGGGAGCGAGGTTGCGCGTGGGTGGCGAGACTCGCGGTTGCAGTGGGAGGACGACGAGTATATGAAGCGAATCCTGAGAGGGCAATGGGCTTGAGATGCTCGTGTCGCGTCGCAGGGTTGAGGGTATGTGAGGCGGAATCGGTCATGGTGTGTGTGCATGGCGAAACTGGGCGAACATCAACACCAACCATCGGCGGGGAAGTGTCGCATTATTGAACCTGTGCCGTCTATGAGCTAAATGTACTTTTTGGTCCCGTGTTGAATTGGGCTGTGGGAGTGCTCGTGACAACGTCTTACCTGCCAGTGCCTGCTCGTTGTGCTGTTGAAGAGGATGTAGACGAAACCACGGCAGCAGTCACCAACCTCCTCTTATACCTCCTCCAGCGAAGGTATCGAACTGCTGTCGACGGCGATCGAGGCACGTTGCATCATTGCTCATAATCTCGGCAACGACAGAGGAGAGGACGTCTGGAAAAGTGATACAAGTCGGCTGCTCTCAGATACGTAAAAGACGATATTGGCTCGAAGAGGACGCTCCTTGAGCTTTAAACGCGAGATACGACAGCTTCATGCTATTTGGCAAGGCGCGAAAGGGCGGCTACTATGCTGCATCACGCTCTGGATGCTGCCCCGGACGTTTGGGCCGGGCCACTGAAAAGAGAACCCACCGGAGCTTGCTCCGCTTCCGAGTCCTTTCGCTCGACCTCACTGCCCACGCTGCCCACGCTGCCCAGGCTGTGTCCTGCCCACCCGATGCTGCTCACCCCGCCCACCCCATATATCGCCTGCCCATGCCCACCACCAAGACCCCGTACTGCCCCAACCAGAGTGCCGATTGTGCTGCGAAACCACACACATTCACCAGCAGTATCTGTTCTGCGATTCTACTTGCTGTTCCGAGTCCCAGACTGGTGATGCCCAGGAGTGCAGGGACTCCCAGCTGAGGGCCAAGAAGTCGTGCTGGCGCAGATGGCCACCCATTGCTGCTGCTTGTCATTCTCGATACAATCCAGCGCGCCATGAGTACCTCGGCTGGGAGGAGAATGATATGTTCGCACATGTTGTAGACCATCGATCGCAGGATGCGTGGCATCATGCCTGAGAACTCGCCGAACCGTCGCTCCGAGAGGTACTGGACCTTGCGGTTGTTTGCTATCCAGCGTCGGATTAGAATGTTCTTGTCGAGGGATGGGACGTCTTGGCTATACTCACCGCTGGATAGTCGTTGCGACAGTGAACTTGTATGTTCAGGTTCACTGGTGTCGCCTCCCCCTGGATGTGCTTGGCTTGGGTGCGAATGAGAAGCACTGGCTCGCGAGACATCTGTGGTGTCACCCCCGGGAGCAGCCGAATTGTCCGAGATGTGCGTGGTCGATCCTGTTGACGGTGAGCTCCTGTCCTCCTGTCCCTGACCGAGACTCTGGCTTTGTGTGGTGATTGACTCGAAGGGGTAGTAGATGGGAATGATGCTTGGAGAAGTTCCAGAATCTTCCTCACCTTGCGAGTGTCCATTTTGGTCTTCTGATCGAGGTGCAATTCCACGATGGTGATAGTCTGGTCGGAGAAACAATTCGAAGGGTTCTGGAAAGCATTGCCAGCCCAGACAAGACAAAGCCGTTCCGAAGATGTTGCTCGTTCGGTAGTGGAGGGCGGATCTATTTCTGCGCTGGAACTCCTTTTCATCGAATCGGTTCTTTTTGGGGGCTTTTAATGAGAATGGTCCCAGGATACCCCAAGTCAAGATAGGGTGCAGATGGTGGCGAGTGAGACGGCGACACCCATACCATGTGAAAACCAGGACGAATGGAGCTAGATCGTTACGAAGACCCGAACGAGAGAGCGAAAACGGGAGTCCAAGCGAGAGAACTGCTCGCTTGGACGGGAGGATCTGGCTCGGAGACGCCAATCCAATGGACTGTGCGACGAGGTGAAGCAACAGAGGAGCTGTGGTAAGCGTAACCATCGCGTTGAGCCTGCAATGGATTTCGTTAATTGTCGGTTTTGCGGTGGCCGTGAAGGATGGTTACTTACATGGATTTGAGATGTGGCAGCATTTGAGAGGTCTGCCTCCTGATATTTGCGGTTCTGAAATTTGCCATGATGAGTCTGTTGACCAAGTAGGTAGCAAGTGTTGGAATGCAGCCAGCGACGGACAGGCAGATACGAATCGCGAGACACGAAGTTACTCCGCTGTACAGGGAAGCATTACTGCCGGACGTTGCAATCAGGGCTGTTAGGGGGAGGTTCGGGAAATGGAATGTCTAAGGGGCGGTCAGCGGAGAACGAACAATAGCGGACTGAAAAGACTCACCAGAAGTCGAGTGCAGAGACACTGGATAGGCCAGGCGAAGACAGGGAGGCAGAAGACGGTAAGTTTGGTGAGGAAGAAACCAACTATTCGCTCCGCAGAAGAAGCCGGCACAGGGTCGGTTTCTGGCTCTGCACCATGCAGGAAATCGAGCCAGGTTGGATTCGCAGTAAGGGGGTTCGAATTTTGATCGGACAGTTCGCTAGGGGGCTTTCGTTCGACGATCTCGAGAGCTTCGAGGACGTCGTTCTGGGCTTCCCTCAGGGCACGTGCGTGGGCGCGGGAAGCTGGATTGATGGGGCGGCCACGGTCGTCGTATTGCTGGACGTATGGTCGAGTGATGCCGGGTGGGAGGGCATTGCCGGGCTGTTCAGGGGGAGTCCATTCGACTGGTTCGAAAGCTGAGAGGCCCTGGAGGAGAAGAATTAGCAATCGTGGTGGTGGTAGTCTTGGTGAGGTGAGAACAAAGATTTGAACTTACGAATGCTTGACGGCCAAGTTGCGCGTTGGAGTTGAACATGGTGAGTTGCAGGACCTCTCAGGAGACTGAGCAGCAGCAGCGGAAAGGGGAGTTGTGTGCCAAGAACTGGTTGACGATTGGGGGGATTGGGTTGGTTTTGTGGCGCATGGTGGGTTGTTGTTGGTGGTGAAGAAGGGAAGCAGATGGAGTGAGTTGGCGCGTCTCACAGCGTATATCCTTTCACAGAGTGATGTTCAAGAACAAGTGCAATTGTTGCTGTGGTTCGGCCTCACCTCAATGAGGTTGATGTGGCGCAGGTACTCTACGGTCCACTGTGGCTGACGGTGGCTGACCACATCCCTGTCCAAAATTTATCTCGAGATTTTTACAACCTCACTGTGCCCGACAATTTCCACCCTCCACCTCCCACATTCCCCTCTCTCCTTTTGACCAGCGAGTCTCTCTCAACGAAACCATGTCCTCCTTCTTCACCACACCCGCTTCCCAGCGAAAAAGAAAACGAGGCGACGCAAATTCCACCGCCGAATCCAAGCGGCCAAGATCTCAGAAAGCACCCGGCGCAAAATCAAGAAAAGCTCGGGAAGATTCAATATCTAGTGGGGACTCGGAGGATGGGAATATCGCGCAAAACATCAGTGCAGACGAGGGGAGTTCCTCAGACGAGCACGAAGACGAGACTGCGGCGGAACGACGATTGCGCCTGGCGGAGCAGTATCTCGAGAATGTCCGCGAAGCCGTCATCGAGGCCCCAGGTTTTGATGCCAAGGACATTGATCGCGATCTCATCGCCGAGCGTTTGCAAGAGGATGTAGCAGAGACGAAGGGGAAGGTGTACCGCCATATTGCCGAAGACTTTGATCTCGACGTCAAGCCCTCGAACCACGTCCACTTCCGGACGAACCAGAGCAATATCACAGCCGTGTCAGTTTGTGCGCCGTATGCGTATACTGCGTCGAAGGATATGAGGATTGTCAAGTGGGAGCTTCCATCCGCGCTTACCCTCGACTCGAATGCCGCACACCCTTCGAATAAGACGCCGCCGACTCGTCCACGTCAGGTTGCGTCTGCGCGTGGGAGTAGGGCGCACAAGAAAGACGCAAAGTATGTAGGACATACGGATCAGATTCTCTGCATTGCCGCTTCTCCTCTTGGGAAGCGTCTTGCATCGGGTGATGCTGCTGGGCGGATTGTCGTGTGGGATGTTGAAACTCCGAACCGCCTCAAGGCTCTGAGAGTCCTGTCCTACCACAGCCACCGAGATGCAGTTACCTCTCTTGCATTTGGCCGGAAATCGAACCAGATGTACAGTTCGAGTAAAGATCGTACCATCAAAGTTTGGGATCTCACTGAGATGGTGTACATTGAAACGCTTTTTGGACATCAAGATGGTGTTCTTGATGTTGCTGCGTTGAGTGGAGAGCGGTGTATTTCTGTTGGAGGGCGAGACCGGACGGCGCGGTTGTGGAAGGTTGTTGAGCAGGAACAGCTTGTTTTTCGTGGTGGTGGCGGTCCCAGCAAAAAGGCGGTTGCGGCCTTGCAGCAGAAACACAGAGATGATATGGTGGGTGGGCTGGAGAATGTGAAAGCTCAGCCGCCCCCACATGAAGGTACGCTGGACCGACTGGCACTCCTCGATGACAACCACTGGATTACGGGATCGGACAATGGGACTCTCTCGCTATGGTCTGTCCACAAGAAGAAGCCCCTTTTTACCATTCCGTACGCGCACGGGTTCGATCCTCCACTGTCACCGGAAGAAGCTTCCGCCGAGCAGAATCTGAGTGATGTGAAGCTTCCAAATGTGAGGAATCCGAGGTATATCACTGCGTTGGCCGCGGTTCCTTTTAGTGATTTTGTGGTCAGTGGGAGTTGGGATGGGGTGGTCAGGTTGTGGAAGGTCGGTGGGGATTTGAGGAATTTGCAAGTGGTGGGAGAGTTGAGGATTGAGAAGGGGAAGGCGGTGAATGGTGTCAAAAGGGGGAAAGAGGCGGGCAGTCCGGTGGATGCAGCAGATGATATGAACGGCGTGGGCATCCTGGACGGCATGAAGGGAGGAAATATGGAGACTGACGAGAGCAAGGATGTCAACGGAGGGGTGGAAACTGATGGGGCAAAGAACATGCGACCGCATGTGGGCATCATAAACGATCTCTCCATCTACGAAAAGGGGGATCGAGGGAAGGATGGAGTCGTCATCGTTGCCGGCGTAGCTAGGGAGCTTCGCCTTGGCAAGTGGAAGGTTGTCAAGAATGCGAGGCAAGGGTGTGTCATGTGGGAGGTGAAGCGGAAGTCTGCAGTCACTTCGGAGGATGAAGATGACGCATCAGAGGACGGAGAGGATGGCGAGGACAGAGTAGAAGAGAACGGGTCCGGGATCGAAAACGCGAAGACCACGGAACAGGCCGAATGAGCACGGTTTGGTCTTTTTCACATAGCAGCGTATGGAGCAAATATTCAGCATATTCCTCATAAGCACGCAAGTCGGTGCAGGAGAGCGAGCATCTTCTAGATACATGATTTGATTCCTTCGAGATGGCGAGGCCAGAGTAGAAGGGAACTGAACCGAACCCGAAGACGCGAAGACGCGAAGACGCGAAGACGCGAAGACTACGGGACCGGCCGAGTGAGCTTGGTGTGGGTTTTCTCGATTCCACGTAGCAGCGTATGGAGCAAGTATTCAGCATGTCCCTCACAAGCACGCAAGTCAGTGCAGGAGAACGAGCATTTTTCGTGGGGTTTCTCCGAGTCGATTCCACATACTGTAGCAGCGCATGGAGCAAATATTCAGCATGTCCGTCACAAGCACGCAAGCAGTGCAGGAGAGCGAGCATCTTCCAGATCAGATACATGATTCCTTCGATATCGTCGTAGCTATCGTAAGCGTAGACTACGTGACCTTGCATCCCTCGGATGCGCCATGATATATATGTGATTACCCAGAACATCGACTCGAAAACTCCCTCGGCCAAGATCGCTCAAACGAGATCCCATGTCCAGGACTTGTGAGGGAGATGAGAAAAAAGGAGGAAGAACAGAACCACATTCCACCGCATATAGTACATCATGGCTCGCTCGCTGCAAACGGTATCTCTGCAATCTGACATTCTTGCTCAATCGTCCATGGCCTTGTCAACCAACTCAACCCCTCTCCTCTCCTCCGTCGGAGTACCACTCGGCATTGGGTCCATCGTCCCCACGTCGGCCCCATCGCGCCCCCTGACAAAACTCATACGATTCAAGCTCTGGCCGGCCGCCGGTTTCCTTGCGAACTTGGAGCTGCGACCGAGCGAGTCCCTCTTCTCCACCGGGCTGTCCGTCGACGCTGGCTCCGTGCTCGCTGCTCCTGGCAAGCTCGGCCTCTCCGCAGGCGCGGCACCATAGAACGATGTTGAGGAAGTGTTCTGCTGCTGCGTCGCGTTGTTGCTGGATGCGTTGTTGCCGGATGAGGTATTGTTGGATAAGTTGTTGCTGGAGGAGTGTCCGTTAGCTTGCTGCTGTGCACCAGATCCAGCCTGTGATAGTACGGTTTCGACGGTCGGACTGCCTTCTGCAGAGCCGGGGACCTCCAGACTGTGCCTTGAGATTGTAGCCCTCCTCTCCGTCGGGCTCGTGGCCGCGCTGCCAGGGGTGGAGATGGGAAAGCGGGTTTCAGGACGGCCGACGCTGCGATCGCGTTTGTGGGTTGCGCTTCGGGGACCGCCAGGACCGGGGCTCGGTGCGCGGGTGCGGCTTGCAATCGCGCGCTGTCGCTCTTCCATGTTAGCACGGCGGTTCGACTCATCGGTGCTGATGGCCCGAGGGCGATGGGAGCCGCCTACTGCTGGGGATCCAGGAGTGGGGGCGCCACTGAGTTGCGTTTGCATGGCGTGGATGGTGCTGGCGCGTTTGAGCTCGCCGAAGATGGCTTCCTTATGCGCGAAGAGGTCGCGGAGGAGGCGGTAGTTCCACTTTTCGGTCATGGTGATGGAGGATTCGGTCTTGGGGCGGAGGATGCAGGGCGCGAGGGCGTTGGCGAGGGCGGCGACATATTCTTCGTCGGCGGAGGTGAGCTCGATGAGGCGGGTGAAGTGGGTCGCGAGCGCGTCGAGGGTTGCGATGTTGGCGAGGCGGAGCTGTCCGAGGGTCGACTGGATGACGCTGAGGCGGGTTTGGAGGTCCGTGGAGGGGGCTGTGGTGCTGTAGATGGTTTTGATGATTTCGTAGACGTGGGAGCTGACGATGGAGTCGGGGAGTTCCAGGAGGTAGAGTTTGAGCGCGCTGGCCACGATGGGGATTTCGAACTTGTCGAGGACGTCGTGGTCGATGGGTTTGCCGGTGTTGATGAGGGCGCGCAGGCGGTGGGTGGCCGCCAGGGGGACGTCGACCAGCCAGATGCCGCGGCGTGCAGAGTCGCCTTCGAGGTCGGGGTAGTGGTTGTCGAGGAAGGTGAGGATGGTGGTGACGATGATGGGGACGCGTTTGCGGTCGGAGCGTGCGCGGGCTTCCAGGTCGACGCCGTAGGTTTGTTCTGGGGGGGAGTCAGCGGGTGTGGAGGGGTGGTGCTGGAGTGGTGCTAGAGGAATGGTGCTGGAGGAGTGTGTTGGAGGAGTGTGTTGGAGGAGTGTGCTGGAGGAGTGTGCTGGAGGAGTGCTGCTGGGGGAGTGCTGCTGGGGGAGTGCTCTGTATGAAAGAGAGTGCTGCTTGTATTCGTGAAAGAAGGTACTGCCTGTGGAAGAAATGCAGCGTGAAGAAAACGGTGTCGAGTGCGAAAGAGGGTGCTGGACGACGAGTGCCAGAAGACGAGTGCCAAAAGTCGAGCGATACAAGCGGAGTGGTAGAAGACAAGTACGACGGTTCGAAAATGAGTACCACGTGTAGAGAACGAGTACTACGTGCAGAAAACGAGTACTACGTGCAGAGAACGAGTACTACGTGCAGAGAACGAGTACTACGTGTGAAAACGAGTACCACATGTGAAAACGAGTACCACGTGTGAGAACGAGTGCTGGAAGACGAGTGCAATGTATAGCATCCAACTGGGCGAAGAACACCACTGCTACGTGTAAAAGACGTGCTGTTTGCCGAAGAGTACTCCGTGTGAAATAAGGGTGAGAAGTTGGAGCGGAAGAAAAGTGCTGCGAAAGAGGAGTGCTGCATGTAGAAAACGAGTGCTGCGTATGGAAGTGCTGCGTATGGAAGTGCTGCGTATGGAAGTGCTGCGTATGGAAGTACTGCGTATGGAAGTACTGCGAATGGAGAGTGCCGCAATGCTTACCGTCGACCGAGTTGTAGTAATTTTCGTAGGTGACGACTTTGGGGACGAACTGGCCAGTGCGATAGTTTTCCAGGAGGTACCGCAGGTCGCCCAGGGGTTGAACCGTCTCTTGGAACAGCATCATATTGTCGACTTGGCTTTGCAGGCTCGGCATGACGTTGCTGATGGCTCCGGAAAAGTCGATGATCACCGCCTTGATGGCCTTGAGGCGGTCCAACTCGCAGCGCTCCATGAACTTGAGGTGCATGACCATTTCCTCTTCGAGCGTGCAGCGGATGGCATCTAGACGTTTGATGGCGGCCTTGTAGGTCTCGTCGGCTTGCTTTGCCTCGCGTCGGAGCTTTTCCGCGGGCGATTCGTTGGGATAGGGGTTGTTCAGGGGGTTCCAGCCTGCGAGGTATTCGCCGACTGCGCCGCTCGGGCTGTCCATGCTGTCGCGGGAGTCGGTGGTGCTGACGCGCTCGAGGGGTTTCTTCTTTTCCGGGATGCCCGTGATCTTGAAGACTTTTGGGCGCCACTGGTAGTTCATCCGGGAGCTGTTTGCGAAGGTGCTGCCCATGTTGCCGATCATCCTGAGGAAGCCGTGGGCCACCATGTCCTGGCCGATGCGCTCGGCGTAGCTGACGCTGCTCGCGCCCATGCTCTTTTGGATGAAATCGGTGATGTCGGCGCCCGTGGACACGTTTTGGTAGGTGCCGAGGATGGGGACTTTGTGCTCGCCGATCTTGATGGTCGCGAGCATGTTGGTAAGGATTTTCTTGACCGCTTCGGGTTCGTAGACCTCGTCGCCGATTTCGAGGGGCTCGTCGTCTTCGTCTGGTTCGTTAATAGTGGGGACGGGGATGATGGGTTTGGGTTTTGGACTTGAGGGGGTGACCGTCTTGGGGTCTTGGAATGCGAGTTTGTCTTCCTCTTCGAGGTCTTCTACTTGGCGGCACTTGTTGTAGTATGCGCTGCGGAACTTGCGGACGGACTCTGCTTGGCGGTCGTGGTTCTTGACTTGGGTTTGGAGGGCGTCTTGGGAGGACTGGACGCGCTGGGCGTGCGCGTCGCACCAGCGGCCGAACGGGTTGACGACGAGTTCGCGGATGTTGGAGGCGATTTTGCGGTGGTTCTTGGCGGCTTCTTCCATTTCGCTGCGGACGCCCTCGTAGGCCTGGGAGAAGTCAGTGTGTGTGGGGTGGAGTGTGGAGGAGGAAGTGTGGGAGAGGAAGTCTGTGGGGGAGAATGTAGGAGGGATTGTGGGGGCAGTCTTGGGAGAGTGTCTGTAGCGGATTTTGAAGTGGATTTTGGGTAGAAATTCTGGAAGCGGATTCTGGGGAGGAGTTTGGAGAAAACATGGTGGTCGGCGAAGTCTGTAGGGGACGGAGTCTCATAACTCACCTTGCGCACACTTGCGCCATCGTCCCTCTGGAAGCCGCCCGTGAGGCGATCTGTGGCAGGTCCAATGTCTCCAAGCTTCTGGCCGTAGATGTCCTCTGCTTCCGCTCTCAGTTTTGCGATGGTCAAGACTTGTTGGTTTTCTTGGACGCCCTGCTGGAGCTTGCCGAACAGCACGCCGAGGCCGCCGGCGTAGTCGCCCGACCAGAACGAGTTTGCGAAGCTCGACATTTGGGGGTGGTGTGCGGATTGGCGTGGGCGATCCGAGGTGCGATTGTGGGAGTCGACGGTGGTGGTGGTTAGGGGTCACAAGCAGCTTTTAATCTGCGCCAGGATTGATGGCCGGGGTGTTGAAGAGCGAGGCGAGTGGAGGGTCTGCGGGATAGGGTGAGGCGGGGAGTGTGAGGGCGAGGGCGGGGGAGAGGGAGAGCGACGAGGTTCGCGTGGGCGGAGGGAAAGTGTCGAGTTGAGGTTGTGCCTGGCGGCTCTGCGATACGAAGCCGCTCAGCTCGCACGTCGTGATGGCGCAAACACGCGTTGCCGGGTCACGCACGTGACCGCTTGGACGTCATCTGCACGTGACTTGCTGGGCGTCATCCGGGTCGCGCACGTGACTGGCTGGAACGTCACCGCCCGCCGCGAAACCTGGACATGGAAATCACAACACAAAATGTGAACGGTCGACCACCGACAACAGGACTTTCTCTAGACTATGGGTGCTGCTTTTGCTCCGCCACCGCACTCGTTCTCCCCTCACAATGTCCGCCGCTGAAGCTGCGGCCTCGGAAGGCGTTTCCTCAGACGCCGCACCCAGGTTGAACAAGCCGAAGCATGTGCAGTACTGGAAGGTGAGCAGCTCTGGATTGTATTTGGCTCTGCTAACCGTGGACAGCGATGTCTCAAGGTCTATCTACCGGACTACTATACTGCGAATGACTCGACCCGCATGGCCCTGGCCTTTTTCACCGTCTCCGCGTTGGACCTCCTCGGCGTGCTCGACGAGTCTATGAAGGAGGAGGAGAGGCGGGGGTACATTGACTGGATCTACAACTGTCAGCATCCCGACGGCGGATTCAAAGGCTTTCCCGGCGGCTCGGGCAATCAGTGGGACCCCGCGACCGTCCCCGCGACCTGCTTTGCCCTGCTGAGCCTACTGGTGTTGCGTGACGATCTTACGCGGGTGAAGAGGCGGGAGTGTCTGCTGTGGCTGAACAGAATGCAGCGGGGGGATGGCAGCTTTGGGGAGACGCTGTCCGGGGAGGGGAAAGTTGAAGGTGGGTACGACAGCAGGTTTGGGTATACCGCGACGTGTGTGCGGTGGATTCTGCGGGGGAACGCTGAGGGGGAGGTCGATGGGGTGCCCGATGTCGATGTTGATGCGTTTGTGCGGTGCGTTCGGGCGGCTGAAGTAAGGATTCTGAAGAGTGGACTGGATGGCTGCTGATGCTTGCAGGCGTATGATGGCGGCATATCCGAAGCCCCTTTTCACGAGGCGCATGGTAGGACTGCGTTTTTTAACCACACTTTTCGTTTTTCAACCTCCCTTTGCGTTTTACCCACCGACTAATGAATTCTAGGCGGTTTTACGTACTGCGCTGTCTCTGCGCTCGCCTTTCTCGACCGCATCTCCTCGCTGTCGTCCATCCCGTTGACCGTCCAATGGCTTGCCTCCCGCCAGACCTTGACTCTTACTTCTCTTGATGTCCTTTCGACCGACGGCGATGAAGCGACTGCTCCTGCTGTTGTGTCGACGCCGCCCTCTCCGTCGTCGCCCGGATTTGACGTTCCCGCGGAACTGCGCTGCTCGCCCGCCGGCTTCAACGGTCGGTGCAATAAGCTGGCTGATACCTGCTACGTCTTTTGGATTATGGGGAGTCTGTGCAATCTTTCTGCGCTGGACGTCGTGAACGTGCCCGCCGCGCGTGAGTATCTGCTGGAGCAGACGGCGCACCGCATTGGCGGGTTTGGCAAGTCGCCGGAGGATCCGCCGGATTTGTACCATTCGTTTCTGGGGCTGGCCGCGCTGGCGCTGGGGGGTGGCGAAGTGCCGCCGTTTGCGGAGGTGAAGCCGCTCGTCCCCGCTGCGTGCGTGTCGGTGGAGACGTGTGAGTTTTTGGTGGGTTTGCCGTGGAGGAGGGAGGTCGGCCCGCGGGAACCGGAGGCGATTGAGCGGTATTTGGGGTAGGCACCGAAAAGGTGCAGGCTGGGGTGATTGAGCGGACTGGGGGAGTGAGTGGTTTGAGGGAAGCGGTGAGTGTCAGTCCAGGCTCGAGAGTTCGCGTTGATATGGGTGTCCACGAAGATGATCGTCGACTGTCGAACTGCTCCACATTCGTGTTGATCCTGGGCTAACAATAATCCCATTGCTGGACGCCGTTTGCTTCCGGAGCGATGAGTGGTCAACATCTAGCTTTCGAAATTAGGTCTGAAAAGTGAGTCGCATAATTTGTATTGTATCTTCAAGAGTCGCTGCGCTTTATTTCTTGTTCAATTCTTGAATTTCAGACACTCGTTGCCCTTTCCAGGACGATGTAGAACGGAGAATCCCAGAAACTCGTTGCCCTTTCCAGGACAATGTTGAACGAAGAATCCCAGAAACTCGTTGCCCTTTCCAGGATGATGTAGAACGAAGAATCCAAACCCACTCCCGTCGACTCCGTTTTCTGCCCTGACGCGCAATCCGTTTCCTATGAACCGATTTCCTATAGCTTAGAGCTCTGGCTTTTCAGCCTTCGTGCCATGCTCGTTACTGGCGTGGCTGACCCCCTTGAGGTTGCTGCAGTTGGTGCAGTGGTGGCAGTCCTCGAGGTCCTGGCAGTTGTCACAGTGATGCGACGTGGTCAGCCGCTGCGAGTTGGTGCAGTGGTCGCTGTCGGTGCAGTCCACACAGTTTGTGCAGTGCGTGCAGCCGGTGCAGTTGCGGCAGTTGGTGTTGTGGTCGCTGTCGGTGGAGGCCCTGCGGGGGTTAGCGAGGGAGTGGAGGGGTGGGGAAACGTGCTGGTTGCCCATGGTGGGATTGGGGAGGGGATTGGGTGTTGGGTTTCGAGTAGGTGGACGTTTGGCGGGATTGGGAGAGGTAGGTGTGGAGAGTTTGGGTGGATGTTTGGTAGGACTATTCCAAGATCAGATGAACGCGGTGGAGAAAACACCAAAAGGTAGGGCATCCGTTCATCATTGCGTCATTCCGCAGTATCCTTGTATCTTTGCCGACGTCTGCAGACGACAGAGCAACCGAGAAGAACTACGCCAGACAAGTCTGTTGTTGCACGAAGCGTAACGTGGCGCACGGGCTTTTGGGCCAACCCCCTTTTGGGCCACCCACGTAGATAGTTGTAGTCACACAGAACAACCAATTCACACCACAACAATGTGTGTAATTGCTTGAATTTGATGCCAAGTGAGACACAAATACAAGCTGCTCTTATTCTTATTCAAGAGAACCCTCAAATTTCAGTACGCCAGGTTGCAAAAGACTACAACGTACCCCGCTCCACGATCCAGAACAGGCTCAAAAACATACCTGGGCATATGTGTAGTACACGTGTACCTAGGTCGGTACACGTACACAGTGTACTTTCGAACACTTGTACACGTACACAGTGTACTACACAGTGTACTACACAGTGTACCAAGTCTTGGCATAATGCAAAGGT
>ML977216.1:3156-64171 GCA_010015705.1 Aulographum hederae CBS 113979
CAGAGGGAAGCTCTGCGGAGGGTGTATATATACAAGTGCCAAGCACAGGTGCTCCAGGTGTCACGTGACTGCATCACGTGACCCGAACCGTGACAACATCACTTGGAATATATCGAACAGCAACATGTAAAATAGACAAAGGGAGAAATTCCCGTCCTACTATAGTCTCTGACTCACAAAGGACGTTAAAAGGAATAATTATAATGGAGGTTGAACTTAGTTCCCCGTTGGATAGGTCCCCGAAGGGAAGGCTGAGGAACCCTCCTTCTTCCAATCGAATTGGCCGAAAGGAGGAGGGGATTTTTACAAGGAAAGAGAGAAAGAGAAGAGGTCGAGAGGGACAGGATAAGAGGAAAAGATCGTGGCAAGGCAGCACAGTCACGGTTGAAGAGGCAGAATTGCCGCACTGAGTGGGAGGTCTCCGGAGAGAGCTTCTCTCTGGAGAGGCTCAAAGGGAGCCTCCAAAGATTGGTGGTCTGAATGAGGAGGCAGGTTTTAGGCGTGCGGAACTTGTTCTGCAAAAGCTATTTACTGCGGCATACTTGATGTATTTATCAGTGTTCATAGACCCGTTGGGACCCAGGTAGCACTATAAATTGATTTATAATAATTAGCTAGATAATGATATCTGTTCTGTGGACATGGTGTTGAAGTTAGGGTTGTTTCCCTTGCCAGGCTTGCCTTGGTTGGGGTGCGCACGTGCCATAACTTATCGATAAACGATAGTCGATAAGCAACCACTCCAACCACAGAACATCATGCCTCGTGAAACTCTTCAAATTTCTTATTCAGCTTGACCCACGTCAAAGCAGGCCTTCAACCGCAGCACTCGCCATAATTAGGTTCAAGTCTCCACATAATCCCAACACCAGCCTAGGTACCCTGTGAACCACCACCCACCGTAAAGTCCACTCAAATTACCCTTCCAACATGCGCCTCATCAGAAGCGCAATCGACCGCCGCCGGGGCGAAGGCTCATGCACCCTCCTCCCCTCAGAGCCCGAGGACATGTGGCATATCTACAACTTGGTCCGGCCTGGCGACAATTTGCGCGCCGACACAATCCGCAAAGTCGCGAAAGAGAGCAACGCCGGCGGTGAGACGGACGCCGGCAGCCGCAAGCAGATCCAGCGCGCACACATCACTCTCACCATCACCGTCAAATCGACCGACTTCGACCCAGCATCCAGCAAGCTTCGCGTTTCGGGCCAGTGCTCGGTGGAGAACGAGTATGTTGAGCTTGGACAACACCACACGATCGAGCTGGAGACTGAGAAGCAGTTCACGCTGGAAAAGGTAGATGGGTGGGACAGCATTGCACTCGATACGATCCGAGAAGCCTGCAAGCCGGAGCGGAGTGCCGAGCTCTGGGCAATCGTGATGCAGGACGGACTGGCAAATATCTGCGTCGTCACACCATACCAGACGCTTGTGAAGCAAAAGGTGGAAGTCTCGATCCCGAAGAAGCGGATTGGCGGAGTGGACCAGCATGAGAAAGCTTTGGGGAAGTTCCACGGAGTGGTGCTGTCGACTATGCTTCGGCACTTGGACCTCACATTGACGCCGCCTCCACCATTACTAATAGCCTCACCGGGACACTACGCACAAGGTTTCTTCAAATACATGCAAGAGACCGCTAAAACGACCTCGAACAAGCCCTTGATCGCTTTCTTACCCTCCGTTGTTGTGACGCATAGCTCGACTGGACAGGTTTCGGCCCTGAACACTGCACTCAACTCTCCGGCGATGAAAAATAAGCTCCGCGATGCGAAATACGCAACTGAGAGCAAATTGATGGACGATTTTCAGACAGGCCTGCGGTTGGACAATGGAAAAGCATGGTACGGGCCGGAGGAGGTCACACTCGCGGTTGAAAAAGGCGGAGTGGGAAGAGGCGGTGGTGTGTTGATGGTATCAAACAGCCTGTTCCGTAGCAACGACATTGAAGAGAGACGGCGATGGGTCGCTTTAGTGGATCGAGTACGGGATGTCGAAGGCGGTGAGGTTCGAATATTGAGCTCATTACACGAGAGTGGGAAGAGGTTGGAGGGCCTTGGGGGCGTTGGTGCTATCCTCACATTTCCGATGCCTGGGTTAGATGAAGAGATTGAAGAAGCAAAAGTGGCAGCAAAAGTGGGGACCGAGACTGGCGGCGAAGGGGAAGGAGACGTGGGACTAATCATCAATTGAATAGTATTGATATAATATAAGGCTCCGACTACTTGCACACCCCCCCCGGAGCTGCGCGCACACCCCCTCACGTGACAAGTCACGTGACGTGCGGAAGTCTCCGAAACCTCAACCTCGACCTTGACCTTGCTCACCTCCACCTCCACACCACCACACCACACCACACCACATCAACGCAATGGACATGACTCCACTTGCACCCCCAGTTGAGCGCGCCTACTACACTCTGCCCACTGCTGAAGAAGATGTCAAAGAATGGGCTGCGCTGCATCACTATGCGCTCGTTCGCTCGCGCTCCAAGGCCGGCAAGCGCAAAGGCTCTGGCATCGCAAAGGTGTGGCTCCGCTGTGATCGAGGCAGCCGCAGGGTCGAATTGAACAACTTCCGCCGAGATACTGGCACGAGGATGTCTGAAGTTGATGGCAATATCTGCCCTTGCGAGTTCACTATCGTATAGCGTCACTGACAGCAGCTGGTTCCTCAGAGTTAAATATGGCTCTCACAACCATGATCCCTCGCTCAACTCTCTTGCTCATCCAAGCCTCCGCAAGCGCGATCAGGCACTCGTTGACAGGATCAGCAAAGACACACGGAACCACAGCACTATCAAGCAGATACAATCAAGCCTCCACAACGACAACATATTCTTGACCACCAAGGACATCTCCAATGAGAAGCAAGCTGATCGCAAGCGTCGACTTGATGGCCGTACACCAACTCAAGCCTTGCTGAAGCAGCTCGTCTCAAGTGATAATTGGCACGTTGAATATCAGGTCGATGGCGCAGAGCGTGTCACTCACCTCTTCTTTGCTTACTACGAATCGGTGCAGCACTTCAAAGAGTATCCTGATGTCTTGATAGTCGATGCCACATATAAGACTAACCGCTTCCATCTTCCGTTGCTCCACTTTGTGGGTGTTACCTGCCTAGGCACTAACTTCTCAACCGGCTTCGTCTTCCTCCGCGACGAGACAACCGAGAGCTACAATTACGCCATCAAATGCCTACTCGACCACGTCATTAAGCCTTCTAATACCCTCCCCAAAGTCGTGGTCACAGACAAAGAGCAGGCCCTCAAGAATGCCCTCCACAACGTGCTCCCAACCGTCAAGCAACACCTCTGCGTCTGGCACGCGAATATGAATGTGCAAGCAAAGGTGCATGCGGAGTGGAACACCAGGCTTGCAACCTCGGATAAGGAGAAAGAAGAGATGCGAGAGAAACGATCTTCATTCATGGGAGCTTGGGCAAAGGTTGCTATCGATATAATAATTATCTCCACAACGAAAGCTCACCTGAAGTTATAGATTACAGAAGCAAGAAGCGCAGAAGCTCTCGACGAAGCACTCACCAACATCAAGACTAATTACGCGGATCAACCCACCCTCGTCAGCTATATCCTCGAAGAATGGGTCCCTTGTTTCCATGAGCTTGTATACTATATGACCTCGTACACAAGGCACTTCGGCGAGCGTGCAAACTCAAGAACCGAGGGAGCACACAAGGTCCTCAAGGAATACCTCCAAGTATCAACAGGTGATCTGCTCACGGTGGTGGAGAACGTTGACACTATGCTGGGCGCCAATATGATCAACTTCCTTGGTCAACTGGCAATTACAAAGACTCGAACTCCTCACCAGGTTAAGCGCCATCCCCTCGTCATCCGCGCCCTTACCGATGTTGTTACACCACACGCGATCAAGCTAGCTCTCCACCAAGAAGAGCTGAGCTTGAAGGATGGTTTCGATGAAGACAACTGCACCGGCGCGTTTACAAGGACTATGGGGATTATCTGCTGTCTGTGAGGCACGCACAGAGCAGGGAATCGATAGCTTTGCAAGCAGATGGTTCGATTGTCAGAAAGTACGACAGAGAGCTATCTGAGTATGGAGGCGCGCAGAGGTTAACCTCGCGCGCACAGGCCACGTGGTCACGTGATATAAGATCACGTGATGTGAGAAAGAACATGGCCTCTGTGGGCATGACACTGTCATAGCCTTAAGGCGCGCCGCGATCGCGACCCCGAAGCAGCTCTTACGATCTCTGACTTCAACGAACATTGGCACTGGCATCGACTTGCTTTTCGACCACCATCAAGGATTGAAGAGGACCCGCTCCTTCGTGTACAAGAGCCTGTGGTTGTGAAGCCTCGCGGTCGTCCACCAAGAGCACGCAATTTGCCAATCTCATCCACCCGGCGTGATCTATCTCATTGGGAACTAGCTACTCAACACGAGCCAGGTCGACCTCGCGGTACACGCGGTACACGCGGTAGCCGCAGTACAGGTCGAGGAAGCTCGGCTTCTCAACCAAGCCTTCAATTGGGCGATCGCGAGGCTCTAAGGACACGAACGGCGCTGTTGGCAGGGCATCAGGAGAAGGTTGTGGAGGTTCAGCAAGAGCAGGAGGATATTTTTGGAGACAACACCTTTGAAGGTCTCGAAGATGACGACTTCGTGGATATCGATACAATCCTTACGAAGCAGCTGGCGCGGCACACAGAGATCGATATTGCAGCCGCCGATAGTATTGATCTAACCTCTCCACCACGATCTCTACCAACTCGAAACCACTCAGCAAGCTCGCAGAGCCCCACGATCGACCCTACCCCGCCTCCACACACTCACAAGCGTCAGGCTTCACGGCTCCTCGAACACCCTCCAAAGCGCGGCGCGAACGCCAATCGAGGCCAGCGGGCACGAGCACGAGCACGAGGGCGCGGACGAGAAGTAGAGGAGTTCATAGATGAGCAGCCAGGAGGCACGTTTGGAGCTTTCAGGCTCTAGTACACAGCCCATTTTGCCGCCATTTTGCATCACATTGATAACTCATATGTCTCCTCATCATCTTCTCCAACAAATACTAGTAGAGACAGCCCCGGGGGCTTGACTTAGTGCATCATCATGAACCTCACTTTTCATCCTCATCGATAGCAGCAACCAATGCCTCAAAGCTTTCTGTTACCCCATTCTGTCCACTCTCGCTTGGCTGTGCCCCAAAGCTTTCCACCACCCCATTCGATCCGTTCTCGCCCGGCTTAGTCTCATCATCAGAGAACTCGACATCATCAGAAAGATACTGTTGAATATCTTGTGTGGAGCAGCCAATGTCATGGAATCTGGATTTCAACGGTGTCCTTCCCGAAGGTCGTTGGGGCGGTAGCATCAAATCTTTTTTCGAGGAGCTCGTTGGACGCAACCGCTTTGCAGATGGGCTCTGCTTCGATTGCAATGCTCGGTTAGGTCCGTGGAAGCCTGCGAATGAGACTCGAGACTCCTTGAATTTTGTGTTGTTCTTTGAGTGGATGTTGGAGTCATAAGCTTCTTCAAGCGCCTGCGTCCAAAAACTACTCTGCGTGAATCCAAATGCGACGTCAGTCCCTGAGGGACCAGCAACGCGCTCAGGCTCGTTCTTCTTCGAAGTTGAGGTGCATATTGATATTTGCGAACTCGACTCGAAAAGGGTAGCAAGGGCTGCCATTGTATTGGGTGAGGGTTCCGAAAACGAGGTACATTGGGTCCGCTTTGCGTTGAATCTAGGAGTATGAGGGGAAGGAGCAAATTGCGCACGCGGTGAAGTGTTTTCGGCGACTTGCACCAGGTTTGGACAGATTGGAGGCAATTTCGGCTCGACTTGCTTCTCTCCCTCTAAGATACTGAGCAACTCTTCGTCGTCGAAGATATCCTCGTCCCAGGGATCTTTGAGAGTTTCTTGCTCCTCCTGGTTGTTGATAACGTCTGGACAATTGCGATTGGAAGGAACTGACGCCTCAAAGTTGAACTTTACAGAGCGCTTGGTTTGAGATTTTTCGTCGTTCAGCTCCATGTGATCCATGTCCCCTGGTCCTCTCGTGTCCAGTGGCGATGAGGCCCCGTTTTCAGAATCCGGCTCGCCGTCGTTGTCTGACATCGGCTCGTCCTCATTGTGTTCACCTGCGCCTATCTCGACATTCTTTTCGGCTTGGGGGATCTTGCCGGTTTCCAAGAACGCTCGCATTCCGTTCTTCATCTTGTGCTGAGAGTGGCAAAATCCAGCCATTTGTGTTGCGTATCCAACACCGCCGTTCCTCAGCCGAGCTTCGCGATCCTTTCTGTCCTTTGCTTTTTTCTTGTCTACAGCAATCTTGCGTTTGCGTTCCTTCTCTTTTATCAGCCTAGCTCGCGCATCAAGTTCGGCGCCTCGTTCGAGCAACCGCTGATTATAAGAGGATATGGTAGGTCCATTCTTGCGAAAGTCAGCCTTGGCCCTCTTCGATGTGGTGCATCTCTCTGGCGGCATGGCGAATGTCTGATGCGCAGCAGAATCTAAAATGTTGCGGCGAGCTGATGGATCTGGATCGAGAGTGTGGTTCCGTACTCAGAGAATGCAAAGTTTAGATGAATATATCGAGAGGGAGCTTTTTTTTGGTTGTGGTTTCGTCTTGAGAAGTATAAAGTATAGGTGGGTGTGTTGGTAGAGAGTTTTTCAGGTGTGTTGAGATCAGATTCGGGCCGTAGTTTCGCCCTTGGCCAGTAGAAGGTAGGTTGGGTGTGTTGGAAGAGAGTTTTGCGGATGGATGCCGCAACGGACGAGATTGGTGTTGTCTCCGGGAAGTATAAGGCGCGACAGCGTGTCTCGATTTCCTGCTCTGGCGGTGGCCTTAGAAAGAGCTCTGTGGGTTCCTTGAAGAGCCACCTCAATGCGGTCATGTTGCAAAAACGGAATATGCTATGGTGGGTGTAGAGGAGATTTTTGAAAGTCCGTTAAATGACCGGCTGGGTTCGATCGCGTCTGAAAGTGGCTTTGGTAGACGTGTTGATCGGACAGCTTAGTGGATGGCGGAAGGATAGAGAAGTGCCTTGAGCTGATTGAGAGTTGAGAGAGTATTTTGATCAAGTAGCCTTGTGGACGGGAGTGGAGTAGGAAAGAGCTCTGTAGGTTCCTTGGAGGACCAGCTTGATCCGGCCGTGTTGAGTAGAAGATTTGGTAAGTGTGTTTATTGGTAGACGGCAAATCGGTAGAAAAGAGGTTTGTGGTGAAAGAGATTTCGGATGGTGTGTTGAACAGCGCTCTGTGTGGACGGGAGATGGGTAGAGACGAGCTCAGTGGGTTCCTTGGAGGATCAGCTTGATCTGGTTGTGTTGAGTAGAGATTCTGGTGGGTGTGTAGATGAGAGAGCGTGGCAGTGTTGTCGCGAGTTTGCGTTCGAAGTAAACATTTCGCGGCGTGTCATCGCAAAAGTTTGTGTAAACAAAGGAACCTGCGATGTGTTGAGGTTCGGGCACGGCACGTCAAGAGCGCGGGCTCACGTGATGTAGATGACGTAATATGGCACGCTCCAAATGGCATCCACGTGCAACCTGGAACTGAGTCTCTCAGCCTTGAGACGACGTCTTGCGCACCGCCAAAACACCATCGATCTCATGTACATCTACGACCTCTTATAGCCCGCCCCTCGGCTTTGACTGCACTTCCTCTCGAACCATGTCTCTCCCACAGAGAACTAGCGTCAAGCAGCTCAAGCAAAAGCAAGTCAACAAAGCCAATGACTACATCAAGAAAGCCGAAGAGTCTGAGAAAAAGGCCTCTGCCGCCCGAGAACGTGTTGATGTCGAACCTGACCCAGAGAGAAAAAGAGAACTCGAGGCTGAAGCTGCCAAACAAGAGAAGATATTCCGCCACCAGGCGAGAGTTGCAAAGCGAATACAAAGCGGGGCATGGCAAGGGTTCGCCACGGGTGGAGGTATCGGGGCGGCAGTAGGAGCTGGAGTCGGTACCATAGTCGGGACTGTGGTCGGCGGTGTCGCCGCCATACCCACGACAGGCCTCGGCATGCTTATTGGCGCTGGAACGGGAGCAATCCATGGACCGTTTTTCAAACTGGGGGACGATACAAAGGGAGAAAAAGACAGGAACGAGTTCGACCCTCGGAAGATGCTGTCCGATGCGAAGGAAGAGACGGACGAGGCGATGGCTGGATCCAAAGAAGCCGAAGAGTCTGACACGGATACCGAAGTAGACTTCGGATCCGAAGAGCTTTTTTTCCATATCCCCGAGGACCAGCTCGCGGAGGACGAGCTATCGGAAGACCAGCCAGGAGGTGTGTCTCTTCCACCCGTCACTGGCGCTTCGACACATTCGGCAGACTTGGCAGGCCCTTCTACCACACGCAAGAAACCTCGCAAGTTGGAGATCAGAAGTCAAGCAAAAGCTTGATCTTTCCGTTTCGTCTCTTCCCCCGGCTCCTCTTTTTTTCAGTTGTATAGCGACATCTAAGACCACAAGCGAAGGCGTTACGACATCGTCCCTAATTCAATGGCATCATGGCAGCATCAGCGGGACTTGCGATTCAGTATGAGTGTGGCTGGCATTCATATCAGGGTCTCAACGTCGCGGTTGTGAAGGATCTTGAAGCATCTCTGCTAATCTGTGATCGGGAGCACTCTGACGATTGGAGAACTGATAGAGAGATTTTAGTGCGTATCACGTAGCTGGGTGGCGGGATGCTTTTTTGTTTCACCTTTCTTTCTACTCTGTCTTGCTATTGCCAATACAAGTTATACATACCGAAGAAGTAGGCGGACTCGAAGTGCAATCGTGAAACGGCCAATTCCAGGCGATGATGAGGCTTTCTAGGTAGGTACGAACGATTACTTGTTTGCTGCGAGACGTCTTTGAAGGCACGCATTTGTCAAAGTTGGGGGCCAAAACATGCGGCGAGCGTCGCGGTCCATAGTCCATACCCATCCCAGGTCCACATTTGACTAACCGATACAAACCATACCCGCCACTTTCGTGAGACTGAGACCTGTCAATACAAAATCCGAAATGCCTACAACAAGCCCCAGTGCCCGCTCTAAAAAATGCAAGTTGTGCAACGATTTGAGTCCTTAGAACCATGTCGCTAGTGTCTACGATGCAGAGAGCAAAGCGCGACGCACCGCGTCACTGATCCTGACAATTGATTTTTTGGAGCTGATTACATCCTGCCGGGGAACCTGCAGGTTTTGCAAGCTGATCTCGAAGGCTCTGACCCATTTGCTTCCGGATTGGCGTCGACAGAGGAAGCGGTTCTGTCTTGAACTCGAGGACGGGAAATCTATCATGCTCTCAATTGGGCCCCGCAAAGTGCAGGACAGCTTTGTGTACGAAATATACGTTCCAGCAGGTAGGTGGAACTCGTCTCCTATCTTGCTACACACCTAGTAGAGGCATGTACAGCGTGTTGAAAACAGGGGTGGAGATCTCAAGATGACCCTGCGTCGCTGATACTCTATTCAAACAGGTACTCGCCCTCCATGGTCCGCCATTTCTAGTACTACCGTCGATGTCGCTAAGCACTCTGGCGCTGATAAATGTTTCGATTTTATCCAACAGTGTATTACAAACTGCCTCGCGAGCGAAGGCATTCAAAGTGCCGGGCTTCCCATAACTCAGAATGTCCCTCGCGACTGATTGATGTATCCAAAGACCGCGAACCTCGCCTTTGCAGTCCCGCCACGGGGGGAGTCCAGTATGTTGCTTTGAGCCATTGCTGGGGCAAAGGACCACTGCTTCGAACCCACTCTGGAAATCTTGGGAAGAGCTCATCCGGAATCGCGTGGGAAGCGCTACCACAGCTGTTCCAAGACGCTATCACGATAACTCGTCGGCTTGGGGTCCGGTACCTATGGATCGACTCCTTGTGTATCATTCAAGACTCCAAAAGAGATTGGGAAATTGAATCGGCAAAAATGAGTGGAATCTATGAGGGTTCTTTTGTGACCATCGCGGCTACTACATGTGCGGACAGCAATATTCCTCTATTGACCCGACGACCAGATGTTTCCCATGTGGAGTACCAGAACACGAGAGGAAAATCGACGACGGTCAAGGTCCGTAAAGTAATCCCACATCATCCAAACGCGTGCGAGAAACTACCAGCCCAGCCACAAGGAGCGCCCATGCGTCGAGCATGGGTTCTCCAAGAGCATGTGCTATGTTCAAGAGTATTGCACTATACTGAAACAGAAATACTGTTCGAATGCAAGTCTTCATTCCGGTGCGAGTGTCATCCCAGGCCGACAAAGGTCCTCCCCACCACCCCAGGCCTTACATCGAAGCTTTCCTCACAGATTTCAATCCAAAGAGTCCAGAAAGTATGGCAAACGCTGGTTGCACAGTACACTCTGCGGAGGCTTACATTTCCCGCCGACAAACTTCCTGCTTTCTCCGGCATAGCTGGGAAGTTCGCCGATGCCCTTCGTTCTGAGTATGTCGCAGGCCTGTGGAAGGAAAACCTTGTTGAAGAACTTTTATGGTCCTCGCAGCCACACTTAGAATCAGCGCTCTCGGCGAGCAGGTTGTCCGAGTACAGGGCTCCCAGCTTTAGTTGGGCCTCCGTGGACACGCAGATTGCGTACCAAGAAATGAGCGAGGAGGAAAGAAGCCAACTGACGCCCTGCTTGGCCATCATCAAAGTGTCTTCTCATCCTTCAGGTGCGAACATGCATGGAGAGGTCTCCTCGGGCCACTTGAAAGTCTGCGGGCCTCTTGTTGACGCTGTAATGGTGGCGACTCAGGCGAAGGCGCAGACTTACAGCCTTCGGCGGCCCGGGTTGAAGTCGGTCGAGGTCTTTCCAGACTCACTTCTGGTTGCAGAGTGCCGTGATGACACACAATCGGATCAGACAAGAGTGCGACGGGGCAAGGCGGGAGAAGTGTTTGGCCCTATTAGATGCGTTGTCGAGTGTCTTGCAGTAGCATCCCAATCACACGAATGGACTTATGGACTTGTCTTGACTCGCTCGTGGGAGCAGAGTGGCTGCCACGAGAGGTTGGGCTTTTTCACTTGTGCCAATGAATGGTTTCAAGGCGCGCCAAAACAGGAACTGGAGATCGTATAGGATGGTTCATCTGTACGGGCTCCCTTTCTTCCCTAGTTATGCCTAGTTATGGAGGATATCGTTGTCTGAGGGAAACCTCAGTCATCCTTTCCGACAAGACCTTCAAATGCGCAAGGCTAGGTTGGCCCAAGCTGCTTTGTGTTTGTGGTGGACTGGCAACACTGCTTCCGCCCAAGACAAAAGCTTGTGACTGTCTTTGAAATATCACGCTCTTGGAACACATCTGCAGACCCACAAGTCTACTTTCGGTGACCGCACTTTGTCAACCTCACTGCAACCCCAACTAAACGCAACTCCATCATCACGTTGAAACCGCTCTCCGTAACTATGCTCCCGACTTCTCGCACTGAATCGCGCTTCTGATCACGTGCAGCTTACTACCACCACAAGCATCATCTATACAGTTACATCACTGCTTGGAACAGTCGCGCACTGTACATAGGTATGCTCACGGGTCCTCTCCCACGTTGATGTTGCTCTCCTGACCGCCCAAGTAGCCGAGTGCCAACAAGCAGCAACACAAAATGCCATTTCCAAATGAAACACTTGTTCCCTTGTTCCGAAACCTTCGTGAGATCGTGGCCTACATCGACACAACCCACAAAATGCCAGGCGAGCGGAAACGGCTTTATTTCCGTGCAAGCGTTACCGCAGTCCACAAAATGGCCAAACATCTCTGCGTAGCCAATCCCAATCTTGGGGTCGTTTCGAGAGGCATAGTCATTGGCCTCCCACTCCACATCCCCTTAAACGACGAGCCGCTGAAGCCGGAATGGACGTTTGGTGTCACGATGGCTTTGGTGGATCCGCCTGCTTCTAATGACACAAAACCCAAGATCCAGCGGCTGCTCTGCATGTTTGTCATGCTTGCTGTGGTGGATCATGCCGACCTTGGACCAGTGCAGGATATCGTGCAGGACAAGGTCGAAAAGGCCTTTGATTCAGGGCTGATTCCAAAGGACGAGGGTTTTCAGATTATAGTCTTTGCAGGTACCAAGGCGTTTGAGTGGAGCATCAACTTTGGGCCACCGAAGACAGTGCCAAAGGCAGAAGATGAGGGATGGACTTTTGGTTGAATGGTTGGAGATGACTTTGTGATGAGATGAGAACGGGCCTACTCGGTTGGACGCAACAATCAACTGCAGCTGTGTCTTTGCTGTTTCGGGTGAGAGGGCTATGCCAGCCCAGCTCGATTATCACCACGGAGAAAAAGTTGAAGCGCATAGAGGCACTGAACACCTCAACGGACGGAACGAGCTGTAGGCTATGATGAGTACACTCTTCGACTCTATTTTCAAAATCAAGCCTGTGATCTTTCTGCATGTTTTGTGTACATGGCAAATGAGAATCTCCAAACAACCCGTCCATAAAATGTACAAAGCAAAGGAAAAGATAATGGCTCACTCTCGCGTGATTTCCATCCTGCGTCATTGTCCTCCGCAGGCGCGCAGACATGACAAGCTCTCCAGACAGCAAGTTTGAAAAGGAGAACCCTCACACTGCACTTTATGCAGACCTTGCGACAGCGCCTTTCACCTGGGCCTTGTACGTCAACTCTGCCTCAGTATCCACAGGCGTACTCGAGAGAAATGACGCTACAGAGGAAATTGAAATTCATTTCCCGCAATTTACCTACTCGATCTAGCTATTACTATAGGCGGATCCCTAGATGCCTTCTGGATGATGTGCGCAAGGACAATACGGCGATGTCGTCTCACGCATAGAATGCTCCATGAGTAAGCGGTTCGTAGTCTTGAGAGGGCGGTAAGATTTAAAATTTCAGGCCACTCACTCGGGGTAACATACCTGAATCGAAGTTCCATGCGTATGGCAGATACATCAATCGGATAGGAATATGTTGCGAAGGATGCACATGCTCTTTACGCTTTTGGGGGCCAAGGGGTACTGACTGAAGGGATGGGCATGAGCCAAAGAGTCAAGACCAGCTTCAGCAAGGCGATCACTGTTGACATGTGGCCGATGACCCATGTGAAGAGAATTGGACTTGAGGTTGGTAGCTACTTGTGTAGGCGAGGTGCGAAAATGGAGGCTGCGAACAAGAGCAACGCTCTTCAAAGTTGTTGTTCCTCGCTGGGTTCTGAATCGTACTCGACATCGGTCCGAATGATGTACTTTGCGCCATTCTTCACTCCAGTTCCCTCGTGTAGCAAGGCTCCAGCAGCTTCACCATGTGGGAAAAGAACCACGCCCCCTATTACCGGCTTGACGGGATACGCATTCATAACACCATCGCGAACACTAGGGAGAAAGAAAGTCGTCTCTCCACCATCGAAATCGTCGTTCAAATACATCAGGAACGTAAAAAGCGATGACTGTTTGCGGTCTGATGGAGAAGCATCGTAATGGTATTTCAAACCGTTTGGACTCTCCAAAGACGGGGGAACTCGACTCACTCCAGAAGGAGGCCAAGCTCCATCGATATGACACCTGTAGACAGCCCCGGGGACGTAGCGGTAAACGCGAAAGCGGCGGTTGATCCCACAGACTTTCCTGCCACGAACCAGCTCTGGAACGAACGGACGAACACGGTCCCATAAGGCGTCGTGGAAAGGCTGATCAATGATCCAATATACATTGTGAGAAAGAGTTGAAACAGGGCTTTCGTCTGTTTCAACATCCCGTAGAGGGACATCAGGTAGGAAACCCACAGATTCTGTGGCGGCAATGATGGTGCGGCATTCCTCTGGGCTGAGAAGATTCCGAATCATCGACAAGCTCGGCACGACTGGGTGCTTGTGGAGAGTTAAAGACGGCGGATCGGAAGAGCGTAGTGAAACAGCATTATCATCGGAGAGATACAGTACTGCTGGATGAATATTTGGCGGCTTTCGACGAGGCCCAGGAGTTGATTCAAGGATCTTGAATCGGTCTTTGATAGCGGAGGAGGCTTCCTCGAAGATACTCCCATCCAGGACGCTTTCCCGAACTCGGATTGTGGGCTTTGATTCGTCTTTCAAGTTCCACACCTGTTGAAGAGCAACAGGATCAGTAGACAACAAAGAGTTGACAGAACAGCGATCCGTAGGACCCGTGACTCTCAAAATGGCGTCGAGAAGTCGTAGCAATTCCAGCTCCTGTGATGATCGTGGTGTCGGCGCATGAGGGTGGCTGACTCCGTCTTGTTGCATGGCAAGGCCGCTCACAACATCAACGTCCCTTACCCAGCGGCACAGTGTCCCGAGTTTCGGGGTTTCACCACGAACCCGCATTTCGGCGAGGAGGACAAGAGCGTCGACATACTTGGCATCTGTTAGGGCTGCAGATATTCTGCCAGTGAGGCTTGTGTCTCCTTTTCGAGTAAGCCCGGAGCCTCGTTCGCCTTTGACAGCAATGGGCACTCTTACCGGCAGCATTGACACCTGTGGTACATGCCTGCTTGAAATCATAGACGGCGGTCCGCAACTCTTTGCAGGCCTTTGACTTTATGACAGCGGGGCTTTCTATCAAGGTACGCAACGTGTCGACTGTGATCTCTAGCTCTTCCTGAGAAACGAGCGTGCTCAGACTCTTGGAGGCTGCCGTCAGCTCTGATGGATTGGACATTGAACACGATGGCGGCTGGAATTTCTTTCGGGCTGCCGCTTGAGTATTGCCATTGTCACGTTTTCTTTTTGCTGCCTTTGATTTGGACATGGTTGTTGCGACCTGGAAGTCAGTCCTTGCAGGTGGGCTCCAAGTGGGGTGCTCCAGGTGGGTACTCCAGGTGGGTACTCCAGGTGGGTACTCCAGGTGGGTACTCCAGGTGGCTTCTCCAGGTGGGCTGCTCTCTGTATTCTACCGAGCTTGAACTTGGGTTGGTGGGTTGGTGGGTTGGTTGCAATGGAAATGGTGCAAGTTTCGCTCGTTGGCACTCAGTATTTTGACTACGTAGGTATCACGTGTAACATTCAAGCTGGGCTGGGCTGGGCTGAACACGTGGGGGCGAAAAATGGTAGCACTTGATTTTATCACGTGATTTAAATAAGCTCTATTACATATCCAGCTCTCATATGTTGAGCCTCAAGCTGCTGACATGGATAGGTAGTGAGGAGCCTCAGATTGGGCGTGGTAGCTGTTGAAGCTGAACTTCACGTGATGGAGCTCCTAGTTCCAATCCAACGACAGGGAAGGGAATCGCATCGCCAACGAAAACGACGTACCTTGGAATGATCCAGCCTGGAACTCATCCGGTCAGCTCGATATGCCCAATGGAAGCGGACAAGGCCTTGAGAGAATGCGAAAGTTCCTGCGACGTTGATGTTCACCCCCTTGCGCAGATCAAATTTGATGACCCGTTTTTGCTTCTAATCCATCAACCTGCTCGTAAAGTCTTAGTGGACATATCACGCTGTGTGCTCTACCCCAGCGTGCCCAGATACTAAGAGAACATTTTTCTTTATTTCAATCAACCATTACTATAGTATCTTCCCTCTCCCATGAAAGCTTTGTGGCTACAGCAAATCTAATCTCTCACATGAAGCGGACACGTCGCTTGCGCAGCCCGGACTGCTACAAGTGGCATGTTCACATTCATATTCATCTTCGTCGCCTCGTCTTCTTCGTTCTGTCCCCCCCGCTGTCAATCAGTATGCGGTACTCGTCATGGCCGGCCCAGAACAGAGAGAATACACATGTAATTTGAACCGCGTATCCTGGAAACCCGCCTGACAGACGCACTCGGACCGTTGTCAAGGTCCCATGAGCATTTCACTACTTCCACTTTACCGCCCATTCTTCTTACGTTCGACAGGGATAGCTTGCCCACATGATGATATGTGAAAGACTCTATTTTGCATGTTTTCTCACGGTCACGTTATCCTTGACCGCCATGCAGGGCTCCGAATCCGAGTACGAGAGCGACCGGCTCCGGCAGAAATACTGCCCCTCCTTTGATCTGCTGCACAGTCTTCTCGGAAGTCCATGAGCCCGGAGCAGAGCAGCCCAAAACTGCACTTTGAAGATCTTTCATTGGCCATTCTACAACAACCTGCAGAACAATGCGCAATATATCCTGGAGAAATACGCATGGCGATAGGAATACACCTGTATAGCCAAACTTCCCTTCGCTGAACACAACGTTGGTAGCGAGAACGAGAGCCGCGGGTAAGTAAAGTAGGTGGTTCAAAAGGTTCCTAGTCCCTTGATTTCCAAATACGCATCTCTTTGGTTGCTCCGCAGAAACATTCGTCAGTTATGGCGCCGCCCTCAAACTCTACCAAATCAACCGGAAGCAAGATCGGCATCGAAGACCCAGGAACCGGGCTGGCGTGTGAAGAGGTCTCTTTGGACAAGGAGACCACCACTCTTCAACCCTTTGATCCTGAGAAGGGAGACCAACATGCGACCGTGGCTCCTGTGGACGACGAATCGGATGCTGTCAGCGACCCAAACATTGTCTGGTGGAAAGAACCCGCAAACCTAGACCCTGAAAATCCGAAAAATTGGTCAGAGAAGAAGAAATGGGGTACCATCGCTATCGTTTCTTCCATCACATTCATTACGTGAGTGGAGGGAAGCTCCCTGTCACGTCGAGTTTAAGAAGTGGCTGACCAGGAAATAGTCCTCTGGCTTCATCCATGTTCGCACCAGGAATACCAGAAGTTATGGAGGAGTTCAACAGCAACTCGGACCTGACAGCTACATTTGTAGTCTCAGTTTACATTTTGGGATACGCCCTTGGACCCCTCATCCTGGCTCCGCTTTCTGAGATCTATGGGAGGACAATCCTCTATAATTCTTGTAATGTTTTATTCGTCATATTCACCGTTCTCTGTGCCGTGTCTCAGAACATGGGGATGCTCATCGCGTTTCGCTTTCTGGCTGGTCTGGTCGGCGTCCAGGCTATAACCTGCGGCAGCGGGACGATCGCGGATATCATCCCTCCTGAGAGAAGAGGTCTGGCCATGAGCATTTGGACTTGCGGACCTCTTCTAGGACCGGTCATTGGCCCAATCGCGGGAGGCTTCTTGATCAGCGCCAAGGGCTGGAGGTGGTCCTTCTGGCTCATTGCAATTGTCGTAAGTTAGACTTGCATCCCAGGTGGACTCCTCTAATGTGCATTGTAGGCAGGGCTCATTACAATCATGGCGTTCCTGTTGCTCCGGGAAACTTATGCACCGGTGCTTCTTGAGCGAAAAGCAGCTCGCCTTCGCAAAGAAACTGGGAATTCAGCCCTACGATCGAAACTCCAACCAGACATGCCCCGGAAAGCCTTCATGAAGCGATCTATTGTCCGCCCTCTGCACATGCTATTCTTTAGCCCAATTGTCACTGTCATGAGCGTCTACGTCGCTATGCTTTACGGGTTCCTTTACATTCTCTTCACCACCTATACATTTGTCTTCGAAGAAACGTACAATTTCTCTACCATTGCCGTCGGACTGACCTACCTTGGTTCTGGAATTGGCATGTTCCTCGGCCTGTTTGTCATGGGTACGTTCAGCGACAGAGCGATCCGCAAAGTCATGGCATCTGGGAAAGAGACCAAGCCTGAGGACCGCCTTATTTTGTGGGTCGTTGTGCCGGCAGCCACCATGGTAAGTGGTGGATTGATCATGTATGGCTGGACCACAAATTACGCTGTTCACTGGATAGCGCCGTTGGTCGCGAATGGAATCATTGGATGTGGCATGATCATGCTTATGATATCTATTCAGACGTATCTGGTCGACGCATTTACAATCCATGCGGCGAGCGTTATTGCGGCGAACGCGGTTCTGAGAAGTATTTTGGGTGCACTTCTACCACTTTGTGGATTGGATCTCTACGATGCTTTGGGATTGGGCTGGGGAAACACACTGCTTGGACTGTTAGCGTGCGCCCTCGCCCCCGTACCGACACTGCTCAGAATTTTCGGGGAAAGAATCAGGACAAGCCCGAAGTTCCAAAGAAAGTTTTAGAGACTGATGAAGCGTTTTTTAGATGAATCCGTAGAGGAGGTAAGCCGAAGCTGTCAAATGATCGGTTCCAGCTGAAGCTGAAATCATGACGGTGTATAATTGGAAGCGCAACTGGGGCTAGATCTGACCCATAGCACTCACGCGGAGAGAATAACATAAGGATCTTATTCGATTGTAGACAATTGAAGCTTAATTGCAAATTGCTCTGCCACGCTCAAAAAAAAGACTGGCCCTGGACCATGATGACAACAATCCGCAAGGGGATTGCCGGAAAGAAAATTGTCCTTTCCCCGTAAGCCAAACAGCAAGTTCAAGCTCATCTTCCAACCGAAAGGGATCGCGAGCGTTAGCAACAATCGTTTCACCCGACCTAAGAGAAGGTCATCCAACAAACCTACAAGATCTTCCCACGCGTCTCACCAATGTGGGGAGGGGCTTCCGCGCCGGCGACTTGTGACGCAGGTGTCCGGCGGGAGACCGGCCCTGCCACGGTGCGCATAGACATTGAGGGGGTGTGCTGAGCGTCAGACACTATCCTTAATGTCGAAGGAAATCTGCCTTACGTGACGGAGCTTTCTGTCTGCCTGCTTAACGTGGCATGATGAAGTTTGTTGCATGTTACACGAACGTACGCCTCACTCTGTGGCGCTACGAAGAATGAAAAATCTGGAAGGTTTGGAAGGCAGAAGTAGACAAGAATTAGTATCTTGATACTTCAAGGTCTAGGAAGGCTTTGCGCCCAGGGGAGTCTATGAAATCCAGCACTTGGTTCCGACAATGAGACTAACAAGAAAATACAAGACCTAAGTGGCAATATCAACTACAAAGAGGGTATACATCTACAACGACAGGAGAACTCTAAAACGAAATCCGGACATGGACTTGATTGTCCCGTCAATCGAAAGATTTGCCGGAGAGTATACTGGAAGATGGGGTTTAGCGATGCTTTGTTATGGTCCCACCCGAGCGAATTCCTTCAGAGGGCCAAGACTTGTTACGATGTCCATGACGAGAATACGGCAATGGGATGGTAGGGATGCTGAAACTTGGTCGGCGCCCTAACGCTTTGGTGTTTTGAGGGTGCCATTGAAGCAACAGTTGGTCTTTACCAGTAGCTTGAAGTCATGCCCCGCCACTGCCAGCCTCTTTCTCTTGCCCATGAGCTTGAACATTGAGGGCAGAAGCCCACGACGATTTGGTCTCTGGGCCGGTTGCTTGGGTCGCGAAGCGGGAGGTAAGTCCTCGCCGCATATCGGGGGTCGTTTATTCGATTGAGTTGGGCGAAGCATCGTCGCGAGCACTGTCCGATGAAGACACGAGCATGGTCAGAATGTCCGCAGTAGCTGTATGTGTATCGGTAGGTCTGACACATGGTAGGAGCGAACGTGGCAGGACTGCTGGTCTGGTTGTCGACTCAGAGCCAGTGGGAGATTGCCAGGAATGAGGTTCGACGGATGGTGGGTCAGGGTAAAGGAATCAACCCTCACACCACTATTGCAGAAGAAAGGTAGTTGTGTGATGACAGTGGGGTCCGGGACGCAAGTGAGGGTTGTCGACTGTAGTGGTGGCGGCTGTGGAGGGGACAGTAACAGGTCAAGGACGCCCTATATAATCAGGAAGCAACTTCGCCCTCTAGGCCACTGTATACAGTCACTCAATCAGGCACCGGCACCAAGTTCAAACAGCTTGTGTGCCGTCGGCACAATCATGATGAGTGCCTGCCCTTTTGTTTCCCTGCTCTTCAGAAGATTTGTCACTCAAGCGCTCGGCCGGACATGATGTAGAGTCAATCAGTCCTGGAGGACCCACCGGGAAGAGGGCCGAAAGCTACGGCAAAGAGGTACATGGACTTGTTGAAAGGCAAGCCTTGTTCGCTTCCAGGCTCTGGTTTTTGGTTTGCGCCTGGGCTGGCAAACGACCCATGAGCTGCCAGCAGGCATGCTTAGCTAAAATGTAGGCAGTACAAGGTGAGCCGCAAGCTTAGAAATGGCCCGTGTTAGATCGGAAAGCTTAATTGCAACGACTCCCGTCTTTTGCTGTATTAGTGGTTATGGATGAATCTGCTCATGGTGGACTTAGGTAGTTATTGTTAGCATCCGAGTCGCCCAAAACGACATGACAAAACAAATTGCATCGAGAATGAGAGGCGCCATCGTGGGGCCGGTAGAAGAATTTAGATAGCCCTGAGCGAGCGACGAAGGCCTAGGGGTTGCCCCCTGCTGGGTTGGTGAAGATGTGAAGTATGAGCGGAGTCGAGCTGCAATGGCCGGATGTGTTGTTGCATGCAAAGCACGTGACTAATCAGCCAAGTGACTAATCAGTCACGTGATGTGGCCTTGATTTTTCGTGGCGTCTCGACGGAAGCATCGCATATTCGCGTCCATCTGCCATCTCATCACAACCTCCACCAACATATGCCGGGTTGTAATGTTCCAATACATTGCCTTCCAGGCTCCCCAGGCTCCCCAGGTTTGCCCGAATCTGTATTTCTACCGACTGTACAATGAATGGTACTTCTCACCTCTGCATCAGCTCCTTACAAGACTCAAATTGTGGCATCAACCATCGGTGCGCCCTTTTCCCGCAGCCGTTCGAACCTGTAGCCTGTAAGGCTGTAAGTAGATGGGCTGGGCTAATCACAAGATTGCTCCTCGGTGGGGAACGCGATCTGGAATGTAGGTGGTGCGGCGCGTTTTCCTTCCCTCCCCTCCCTCCCCTCCCTTCCATCCCCTGCCGACCAGAAGTAAAATTTTGGAGCCTGTCCTCAAACTTATCGCCAAACTCTCTCAATTTTTCACATTCATTTTCAAAAGCTCAGCATGATTCGGATTCTGCGCTTGCTGGTTTTCTTCTTCTTCATCGCCTCTTTGGCTTTACTCCGCCTGTTCCGTAACGACCACCTTCAAGAGCTCCGCGTGTCATCCTGGAGTGCCATCTCCAACATTTCGACACCCACCAACGTGTCAAGCGTCTCACTCGATGGCAGGATCATCACAGAAGGCGCCACTCGATGGCGGGAAATGATTCAAAACTCCAAGATTGACCAGGACACGGGTCAGGCCCGTGGAGACCAAATCGAATCGCCAAGCAGCGCCGTATCGTCCGTGATTACTTTGGAATCTGACCGGCCGTCGGGCTCCCCGGTGCCGTATGCTTTTGTTTTCCATGCTTGCCACGACGGCCAAGCGTGCTCCGTCTTCTTGAATATAAGGCGAATGCAGCAACTGCATGCAACACCTTACCGTATTTTCGTGCTTGTCACCCCAGATGTTAGTCTGTCCTTTGTTCAGGCTTTGGAAAGTCTCAACGCCTTTGTCACAGCGAAAGAGCCGCCTGCTGAAGTATTACGTGCGGCGTCGAATCACACGTCTCCGAAGTCGATCGATTCCACCTTTTCAGCTGTGGATACCTGGCTGAAGTTCCAGGCTTTTAGCTTGCATCGTGAGGATGAAACCGTCAAACGCATCATCATCTTGTCCCCGGAGCAGCATATACTCCGAAGCCTCAACGACATCTTCAAGCTTCCTTCTACTGATCTTGCAGCTCCGAGGGCGTACTGGGCAGGAAATGGAACTTTGAGTCCGAACCTTATCCTCGTCACTCTGAGCGATAGGTTGATGTTAGAAGTGGAAGAGAAACTTGCCAAATCTATTCTTACCAGCTCTTACGATGGAATGTCATTGCTCAATGACATGTTTGGGAACAGGGCTATGGTCCTCCCCGGCAGCTACGCCACACGTATCGAACATTGGGAAATGTGGGACATGCCGCCTTGGTTCCGACCCGAGGAAATGGAAGAGATGGACGAGATTAAGAGGAATCTGGGTGAGGCCGTGTCGAAAAAGGTTGGAAATGTCGAGTGGCGTCGAAAGGGAGATGTGATGATCATGGAGCAGGCGATTGGAGTCTGGTCGAACCCTGGAAATGATGCCGCCGAGCAAAAGCCGTTGCACTCTGATGCTCAGGACAATACGTACTTCGCCGCCGCGAAAGTATCGGCTGCTGCGGCTTCTGTTGCTGCCGAAGCAGCCGCAAAGGCGAATGCGACTGACTCTGAGACTCCAAAAGCTACCCACGACAGTGTCATTGTCCTTGGCTCCCCTGACTACCAGAAGAGAGACGTCGTTGGCCTCGAGCCGGACGAGAACGCAGAAGACTCGAAGCCGAAGAAGAAGGTGAATTCAGATGGCAAGCTTATTGCGTCAATCACAGACATGGCAGACCTAGAGCGAGTGGTTTCTACCATAACGGATGACAACCGCGTGGTTTTGTCGAGCTCCTTGGTGATGTTTGATGGGACATCGACAGAAATCCCTCATTTCATGGATGCAGAGTCAGACTCAGTTACTGAGGGCGCCGCAGAAGCTACCGAAGAGTCCTCCGCTTTACCAGTCAGTTTTGAATCAGTCAGTCACCTGTCTGGGACCACAATCGAAGCCCATACGACCTCAACAAAGACTACATCATCCTCAAGCTTCTTCACGTCGTCATTGGCGGCTCCGTCGGTGACTCAAACTCCTCCGGCACCATTCAGTCAGGATAATCACCCCTCTCGAGACCCACTTCACGCACTTCCCCGCGTCGCCCACATCATTCTGTTTCTACCTGATAAGCGATCTTCTTCCAGAGGAAGCTCGGGTCATGATCTCGACTCACTTGCTGGACCTTGGAAAGAGTCACTCGGTCCTGTATGGAGTCGGTCCTCCAAACAGATCGAGGAACTTCGAAGAGATGCACATCCAAAGCTCTCGGAGCTATGGCAGAGCTGGTGGGAAGGCTCCAGTGGTAAGGTTGGCGAATGGAAGGGAAATGATTGGAAATCCTGTCCAAAAGAAGAGCAAGTTGGCGGTGTGTGGATAGTACCCGAAGTTGAATTGGAGGAGGAGACAGTTGTAAAAGAAGAGCAGGGGAATGCCGAGACGGTTGAGGAGGAATACGACTCTTTGAAATAAGGGTGTTCGAACCTGCAATGGTTTTGTCACATCAGCTAGCCAGTAAGAGAGCATGAATCGTCCTGATACTCATCAGTCATTTATTCACACAAAGACCATTGATGAATCCTCATCTCGAAGTATTTCCTACCTGGCTTTTCCATCTCAGCATCTCCATCACAAATTCCATCATCTAGAAAATACCCGATAATTGTCTCGAAATCGGTGTTTTACAATTCAGCATCCACTCAAGCCAAATTTGGCTTTTTCCCAGGGAAAATGTTACAGACCTCTAAAACGCTTCTTTTCGGTTTGTTCGGATTTTGGCTCATATCAAAAACATCTGGGCTCTCTCAATCGAACGGATCTGGTAATGTTGTCGAAAACTCGAAAGAATTTATTCCCCGTGCAAGCAATGTAAAGGTACGTTTGCAAGCTGAAACATGATACAGTAGTACTTACTAAAAGTAGCGAGAAAACTTAACAGAACCTGTTTTGAACTTGATGGCAACGTTGGAAGTAATTCGTCGAACATGGGAAACTATCTGTACCCAGACGAAGTCCGTCAATATATGGCATACGCCATAGTGCCGGATAGCTACACACCTAGCCAGTCTTACTTCTTGTCCTTGCCTCAGCAGACAGAAGAGGGGAAAGCAACCTCCCAGATGTTTGCATGTAAGCCCGATGACTTGTACACTTCGGCGTATCTGTGTCAGAATGTGGGTTGGCTATTGCCATTCTCGAGCGTCATAGTATATTGTACTAAAGCGAATCCAGACAACTACTCCAAACAGATACGAGCTAAGCGAACCGAAGAGTATCATTGTGGAGACCATGCAGAAATGTCGTCAAACAGAAAAATGGAGAACATATACCCAGGGCCGAACATGGTATTCCGGCTCGAACGAGTCATGGGGAGTTGTAGTTTCGAACGCACGGAAAAGCGGCACTTTTGGCTGTACTTTCGGGCCTAACGCGTTTGTGCAATATCCTTGGAAATGGCTTCAGCTGAATGCTTAGACCAGCGTGTTCTTGCTCCAGTTTTCATCAGGTTTCAATCCCCGGTATCTTTCCTTGGGATGTATATTCCAGGATCTTCCATTTGTCTTTTCTCTTCCATTCTTTTGGCATTCCTGTAACTTGGGAGTATTTAGATAGGAAAGTATACTCAATAAACTAGACATGTTTATTTTTCGTGTGTTGCGTAAATTCCTGGAACACCCCTTTTATCCGCTGGTTCCCTTTAGACGATTTGGGAAGGGGTAGGGGGTCAGCTGGGGGAGGGAGTGACTAAACACACTGAGAGGAAGAGCTTACCCAGCGGGTGTTAATACGGAGCGAACATAGGCCCATAGGGCGGATCTCTTCCTAGAACGTTAATTGACCTTCCCCAGAGTTTTGGACGATGAACAGGCTGAGGAGCAGACCTAGGGAGGCCCGCAGTCAGAGGCTACGGAGCCTGCAGCCATGATTGTTTCCAGACGGCTTGTGATTCTTGGTTACCACCCACCGGCCCTCCTTCCCTTTAGCTTGTTCAATGTGGTATATTTTCTAATATTCGGCGGCTCTCTCTTCCCCTGGACTACTTAATATATGCGATGCTTGATATCCGTCAGCCTCCTTTCCTTATAGATTATTTGATTTTTGAGGATCCTGATACGGTATCCACCCACGCTCTCGCCGCTTAGATTATTTTTACTAGTTTTGTGCAGGCACAACTGGCTTCAGTGGTCGTGATAAGGTTGAAATTGCACGAGAGTAGCGGCGTACTTGCTGCGCCCTCCTCCACTGTACTCTGGGAACCGCTCCTTAGCCATTTCTTTTTTGTGTCTTGATGCAGAACCTTAGAATGTTTAAACTCACTCGCACGTGACCTCCGATCACCACCAAGCCTTGAGCCTCGTACCTGCAGAACCCCGCGTTGATTCTCGCCCATGTCGCCAGATTGATCAGCGAATGATCTGGCTGTTCACGCACAAGGCTGCTTTCCCATGTTCAGCCACTGCATAATCACACTGTTCACACACGGGAAGGGAGTGTGTGTGCCTCAGCCTGCCTCTGACCCAAAACATGATGTCGTGAATCGATGACGTCCTGCATCAACGCCAATGTTTAGCTCGTCATAGCCGCCCCTCTGGCCTCTTAGAGATAAGTGTCCGACTACTAATAGTTACCTACGTAGACCTGCACACTGCAAACGAGAAAAGATTACATTCACTGGGTGGTACTTTGGCTTCATCAACGCTTTTCGCACATCCAATTCACAGAACTTCTTGTCGCATCCCAACATCATCTTATTATACAGAATTGCAACATCAAAAACCGTCTTATCTCTTTCGAACTAGATTCTCCACTCAATATGTCGATTATCAGAGAAGAATACCACGCCCACCATCTTCCTCACCACCACCATCATCACTGCCATTCCATGCCCCCTGAGTACTTCGAGCTCTCCGACAGTATCCAGTCCCTGACCGATGAACTTCGTCTTCTCCAGCGCGCCCGCGTCGACTACATCGCGCGAAAAGAGTACGAGATCGCTCGAATCGAAGAATTACGGGCTGTCCAGCGAAGTTTAGGGCGAAGGTCCTCTGAAGGTTCGTTTAAACCTCGAGAATCCCTCTTCTCGTTGCATCGCAAACGGTTTTGGTGCAAAGTTGACTGACAGGTTGAACAGAAGCACAGTCAATCCGTCTAAGGTTGACCGAGCATGGCAACCGCCGTCGCGAAGCTGACTCTCATCTCATCAATATCAAACAAGACATGATAAAAGTCGAGCGCGAACTTCGACGAGCAGAGCGCGCACTCATCGCGTACCGTGAAGAGGTTGGCAGGCCGAGATATGTCGTAAGTCCCCCGAGTCTCGTCTCGTCTCGACTAGCAGTGTTGCGACAATCCTCTCTGACACAATCGCAGGAATACGTCGACCATCATCACCCAGCAGCCATTGGGTACCGCGAGCCCGCAACTGTCGTCGAAACAGAGCGCCGACTCTCCTCCATTTCTCCCCACCGTCACCATCATCATCATACCACAATCGACACCACCAAAAAGGAAGTCATCGAAACCTCTCCTCACCACCATGAGACCATCCTTCAAGAACACGACCACGACCTCATCACCAGCTCCTCCAACTCGAGCTCCGCTAGCAGCCTTCTCTCTCGGCCCTCTCGTCATCACCATCACCACCACCGTGCGCCGCTCGCCCTTGAAAGCGGTGGTGCAGTCTACGAGAGGGAGCGACGCGCCTCTCTCGGCGTTGGCGGTGGAGATGTCGTCGGAAGTGTGATGGGACGGGATATTAGGGCTGAGCCCAAGCTGGGGAGGCGGAAGAGTGTGCTTTTGCAGACGAGACGGCGGGGCGTAAGGGATGATAGTCCGGATTACGTTGTCGCAAAGGGGAGAAGGAGTCTGGATGATGGCGGGAGAAGGGTTATTTACGCATAGGGCGAGGAGATATAACTAGGAAGAAATGTGAAGAAGGGAATCTTGCTCGGGTATGAAACGTATGTTAGCGGGATGAAAATTATGATGAAATGTATATTACAGCCATGACAGGATAGGTAGCCAAGTAATCGCAGCTACGACAGAAGCACCTACACTCGAATACCACAGTGGGTGCTAGAATCCATCGGACAGCATGTTGAGGACGAATAAAATATCGACACTTTCCTCTGAATAAAATTGGCTAGGGCGATCAGAATAGGAGAGGCGAGACTCTTGAATTACTCCGGGAGGCCTCTAGAATAGACGGATTCCCTTAATTGGCGGAGCAAACTTTTGTTAAGCTTAATTGAAGTGTCCGGAGAATTGCTGCACCCCCTGTGATACCAAGAAATACCTTACCACGTTGAACCTTCATTTGACTCGGTCGCGGTGTAGGAACAGAAAAAAGGGACAACTAATTCGAGCAGGACAAAAAAGACGCAAAGAGAACAGCTCTATTAAGTTAGAGACACTAGCTTCTATTTAATGCAACGTCATGGGAAATGCTGCGTCTCCTCAAACCTGTTGCATCTCCCATATCACGTGCACGTAAGACTCCTACAAGACACACCTCAAATCAATCGAATTCAACCGCATGATGGAGCTCAAACAACATTCTTGACAATGTATAGCCTTCCAAGAGAATTGAGTGGGGTATATACATCAGAAGAATATAGACAAAAACTTCTGCAAAGAAAGGAAAGTAAGAAGTCGCTATCGTAAATATAAATCATGCAATTATCCTCCGTATATCCACATCTTCCCGTTGTAGCATGCTGAGTACAGACCTTTTGTAACGACAGTAAGTAGCCAGACTCCTCTCCATTGTTCTCTACTTCTTTGTGTGCCTTTACCTGCGAAAATGACTCAGGGTCCAGCAAACGGCTGATGGATTCCCCTGTGCATCCCTCAATACCAACTCTGAAAGCCTCCGACACCAGGACCAAAATTGATGTTCTCATTCTGGCTCAAATCAACCTCCATGCCAAACTGCTTCACCATGTCATCCCAATTAGCCCAATTGACCGGATCATCCATGTTCGTGTCGATGCCAAGGTCGATCTCGGGCAGATCATTGTAGTCGGCTGTCAAAGATATGGGTTGGTTTGTGGTTGTAGTGCTGTTCGTGGGATCGAAAACGTTCGTGTTGGTGTTAGCGGCTCCTGGGAGTCGAGGCCCTGTTGATGCGGTTGTGGAGGCGCCATAGGGCTTCGAAGGTGCGGCTTTGTTGATGGTATTACCACCACTGGTTGTGGGGATAGATTGATTCCGCATGGAAGGTGATTCGAGAGGGGAGTTATCCGATCCAGAGAGTGTATTGGACTGGGAGGCTGGGCTTTTGCCTTGCCTTTGTAGCATCTCGTTGAGCCGCTTCTGGTAAGCTGTGTCAGCGTCCGTCATGACCCAGAACATGTCATCAGTGTCGATGAGGCCCGGAACGTCTCGTTTCGTGTTTTGATGTTCTCGGCTGGTCTCCAATGACTGCTGGCTGGTAGGTAGAGCATCCTTCGAAAGGCCCCTCTGAGCTAATAAATCTTCCTTGGAATAGGGCTGATTGCTGCTGCTTTCTGGAGACTCGCCGTCAAGAGACGATCTATGGTCCTTCAGCCAGAACGTTGGTGAGCCGGTTGGATTGGATCCCACTGGGTACTTCGACTCCAAGCTCTGGTCTTTGTCCATACTGAGCACAGCGCCCGGAACAGGGAAAGATTTAGATAGATCTTTCTCAAGCTCCCTCTGCCTAGCAGCACGAGCTTTGGCTTCCAGCTTGCGCAATGGTCGCCATAAATGCCCCTTCAACTTGCTTGACGTTGAATCTGCTCCCCAGCGGCGCCGCATGGTGCCTTCGACAGCAGTCCACGCACGGTCGACATATTCGCCCTTGGTGCGAGTACAGAGTTCGGTGAGAAGAAACGCAATGGCATGCCACTGCACATAGGTCCTAAAGAGCCAACCCCATTTCTTGGTGCGAGCTTCTGTCTCAAGAAGGGTGCTGTACTCCATCTGCTCAAGGGACGTGAGAAACAACTTGTCTCTTGTCTCCTGTGGCAAGCTACTCCCGCCGTCGAGTCTCTGATACGGGTGATAGATCATTAGCCACATCTTTGACATGATCAACCGGGCGACAGTGGCGGTCACCCAGTACAGCGGGACCGACATGTCGCAATGCTTGAGATAGCGTTCCTCCATGTGTTTGTGAGCCTCATTCACCCACTGTTCTTTCTGCTCAAGTGAGACAGTCGCAAAGAATTCGTTGCACCGTTTTGGTCCAGGCGGAGTGTACTGGATCTTGCGGAGCGTGTTTGCGATTTCGAAACGAATCAAATTGAAGGTCATCTGGGTGCAGCCAATCAATGGTTCGGGGAAATCCTTCATGTCAGGCGTGAGCTGGTCGTCGTTGACATTCAGTGGCAGCTTGGTGTCAAATTGCGACTCGACGATGGTAGGATCACAGCCATGGTCCTCGCTTGACCTCGCGTCGAGTAGGATGAGAGCCCACCACAGCCGTCGACGCATCTCAATATCGAATGGGTTTAGATTGAAATGGCTTCCATCACGGTGTATACCCAGAGTCTGAGCCATGCGCACCACCACTCCACACAGAGTCCAGATAACCCGGGCGTCATCGTTTCGCCGTAAGCACATCATGAAAATGACAAATGCTTGGAGCACAACTATTTCGTCGCTCTGAAGACAATCTGCACGCGCCAGAGCTTGCTCAACACCAAAGCGGTATCGTGAAATGAGCTCGTCTTTCTCCTCACCCAATTGGGCAAGGCATTCTTCCCGCGTGAGACTGGTAGCGACACCGTAGTAAATGGCAAAGAGAAGGCTCTCAAGGCCTTTGTGTATCTTATCCAGCCTTTCGCTGGCCCTGAGAATGGTTGGCTCTAACGAGGGAACATGAAGTACCTTGACCAGAGGGTCGATGTTCTCTTTGAATATCGCCCAGTATTTTGGGATCTTTGATGGTGTTGGATGTAGGGGAACCATATCCACAAGCTGGGAGCTGTATCCGAAAATGAAATGCTGGGTCGGTTGGGAGGTGTGTGATGTGATGGGAGAAGGATAGTCGAACTCGTCTTCGGAAGACTCGTTGTTGAGAATGCCTTTGATGTCTTCGACCTAGAAATAAGCTGTCAGCGGCTGAGCTAGACATTAATGCGAGTACGTCGCGCGAGTTGAGAGCCATGGTTCAACTCCGGACCCTACCTAAGAGTATGATGACAGAGTTGCCCATGTCGATTCTCGAGGAGTATCCATATGATGATGTATAGGACTCAGTGTCGACAACATGACAAAAGTTCGTCTTACCTCGTCACTCAAGTTTGCCCAAAAGCTGGGATTGATATACCTTGATCGACCCTGATGATCCACAACCAGCCTGCCGAAGCGGTTTTCCAGTCCGGTCAAGCCAGTACTGTTCTTCCTTTCATTCTCCTGCTTCTTCCGTATGAGCTCTCTCAACTCGTTCTTGGCGCGTATGATCTTCTCTTTGTCCGTCTCCTCTTCCCCGTCCAGATCTTCATCCGAGTCCTTGTCATGATCGAGCTGCGACCCATCTCGGGGCTCCTCATCGATTTGCGCGCCGAGACTCAGCACGACTCCCTCAAGTTTGCGCAAGCGCTCCAAGAGCTCTCCATTCTCTGGTGTCCGCCGCGGTCGTCGCGGTGCTCGGCCCGGCGCAGGAAAGATGCAATCGATCTGCGCCTTTTGGCAATTTGAACACGGCTGCTTCTTGTCACATTTGACCTTCCTCCTCCTACAGGTGATGCAAGACCGTGGGTTCAGGCCATTGTTCAAGCCTCCGCCGGCGCCGCTTGGATGCGAGGTTGAGTTTTTCTGTATGCGATCGCTGGTGCCGAAGGGATTGCTGCTGTGTTGGTGGAGGACTGATTCCATAGTGGGTGGTGCGGCTGACTACATGGGCGCAAGGGAGGGAGGGGACGCAGGTGGTTGCTTCGCAGGGCGGGCGGCAGGAAGGATGTGGCGATGTGTGAGTACCTCTTCCTGCAGACTATTCCTCTGAGTCTGAATGAGTAGATGCCTTGTGGATCCGCGCTGCAAGCCTACTGGAGGGGAGTGCAGATTTGCTGGCTCCTTGGGCGGAGATGCGGTTTTTCGAGTCTTTCAGCGGACAGGCCTTGTGAGGTAAACTCCGGGACCGACGTTCGCGTGGAGGAAGGGGAAGGGTAGTTCTGGAGTTATCGACCTCAAGAAGACACCGGCGGGCGATATGCTGCTCTACCTGCTGAGGCTACTTATGGGCCTAGGGCGTGGAGGGTATGCGCGTGGTGAACAGTAGCGACGCGGTTAAAGGTCCCCAGCTGGAGCTCCAGACAAAGCCTTTCGGTCCTAAGATGATGACCGCTTGACGGGGCGGCGATAAAGCCGCTTTCATAAGCAGGAGTGGAATCCTCCAGGGGCTGAACAATGTACGAATCCTGGGTTTCAAGGCACTTGTGTCGTTCTATGGCAAACTTGCTCGCCTTCAGTAATTATCAGGTGCTGGGCGAGCAGGAGACGACAAGGGGGGCATGTCTCGTTTAGGTATAAGAGCAAAAACTGACGGGAGATCCGAGAAGCTCCTCGTCACAGACAGTGGACAAGAACTTATAGATGACGGTATGTACCGGCTGATAGACGCTCCCACTGACCGAGTCCATCTTGAGGTCAGGCTCCACTCCACTGTGGCATTTTGGACGGTATGACTACCCACAATAGGAGTAGTGTATTCCTTCGACGCCCGCTGAAATTGTGAAAAGTACTCCCGCTGCCCCGCAACGGCATGTTGGACCGATATCTCGGCGCCGTTAAGGGGCCGCTGAAGGAGCCGAGGTTCACGTGCCCAGACGGCTGGTCGGTCGCTCCGTCGGCTTCATCTGCGGATCCATGCATCCCGGTCGCTGCTTCTCAAATCTCAACAGTAAACACCTTCTTCGCCTTGTCACGATGTCTGTGTTTACCTCTTAAACCACCCGAAGGCTCCAGGCTCATCAAGCTTCATGTGCTGGGCGCCATCTCCATCAGACCTCGTCGGAGGCGGGGGTATGTGTCCTTGACGATGCCCCAGACCGGTATCCCATGGATCATTAGCATACGTGCGTGATCGAGTGAAGCAGTCTGGAGCTCCCTATCGTATTCCCGCAGCTCGTCCTTGTATTTTGGGCATCCGATAGCAAACGAGCAGAGGTCGGCTTGCCAAACAATCGTGTCATTGATCAAAGCTAAAATATATACAAGAATTGGAAGGATACAGGAGCGTGTCGGAGGTCGGCCTCTTCGACGACCCAGTGTGAAATCGGGCCTACTGCAAAGAGACGCTGTATGCAGAGGTGGTGAAGACGGCATTCGAGCCACTTTGGCCTTGTCAGTATTGACCACAACCAGACCGCTGCGAGATACATACGAGAATGGCTCCGTGCCGGCGGCAATACTCTTCAGGAACTGGTTGCCACTCATGCCTTGCGACTGCATCAAATACTTGATGAACGCTGCCAGGTCGCCGTTGAAGCTTTGGACCGAAGGGCCGTTTGCGACGAAGCTGAAAACCGTCATCTGTCCATTCTTACCCTTGTATAGCTTCCACTCATGCCCATCCACGTTTGGATTTGCAATCGGCTGGCCATTCGCGGAAATAGGACCTGCGCCTCCAAGGGCTCCCAGCCAGATCATGATCTCGAACTGGGAGTCTCCAGCCGGCGTGGATGCCGTGAAGAGGTCGTACGCAACATCGGCCACAATGTTTTGTCCTGAATAGGACCAGGACCAAGCCGAGGGGATGCTGCGGATGCTACTGAGTGTCTTTGGCTGCATCTTCAGGCCGACATTCGCATAAGACTTGACTTGGCCTTGTCTGGAGTCTAGTCAACACAACTGACATGATGAGGGTGCATCAGTCGTCTTACCCGCCATTCCAGCTCCATGCTGTGTTCCATTTGATCGAGGGAGCGCCGCTGATCGAAGCTGCAGCCATGCCGTCGACAGTCGTGCATTGCTTGCCCGGTCCCGCATTCTCGTTCCATAGATTCTGCACCTGTTGGTAATGACTAGACAGAAAAGTAAAGACTTGACGTACTTGATAAACCATGTAAGTAGCAGTCTCGGTTTGGTCCCATTGGCCGCATAAAGCCTTTCCATTCGCGTCGGCCTGTGGAGCTGCCAAACTGTGTCCGACCAACGCAAGACAGGCGGAGATAGCAAAGGCCTTCATTTTGAGATATTGAAGAGAAGGGAACGTCGAGGAAAGCGAGTGCGTCGATTTTAGAGGTCAAAGGAGAGGGAGAGGGGAGGGAGAGGGGAGGGAGAGGGGAGGGAGAGGGAAGGGCAAGAGGGAGACAAGCTTTTGAACCCACGGAATCCCCGGAAATTGGCAAAGCTTGACTTTCTCCCGGGTTATTGACAGCTACCACAAAGCAGCATGGATGAATGGTCATGGTCTCAGCCTGGTATAGCTTATTGGAGCTCGAGGACGTGGCCATCAATCTATCTCGAACCACAGCTGTGTAATGCAGCGTGGCAGAAAAGCGTTGCCAGGAGTCGCATCTACTCTGCCAGTCACCGGGAATTATCTTAACGTTTCCGCTATGCCACGAGCTGGAGACTCGGAGGACCGTACAAAGAGGTCTTGGTGAAGGAGATATCCGCTTGGCCTACTCGGGATGGCGGTGAAAAGGGAACCGAGGCTTGCGGAGACGCACAAAGGCGAAGTGGCAGCACAAACACTGCTCCTTCTGTAGACTTCTGATCTCTTCATTCCATGTCAATAGGTACCTACCTTAGGTATCATGTCGTTGCCCGCGTCGCTTGTTCTTGGAGCGGTAAGTTTTGATCATGTTGCTGGTGGTACTGACAGAACTCCTGGTGAACCAAAAGGCGACATTGGGCAGGATCAATAGCCAGGACAGACCCGATTCCAAGCTCTTTGATTTCTAGCCTTCCCTCAATGGCGAACGGCTATGATATTGTACCTGAGTAGGCTTCGATAGTCAGTCTTGGGAGAAAGTCAAGGTTCTGGGTGTTCTCTGACCAACCTCAGGCGAACCCGTGACCCATGAGACAACTTGCCTCGCCATGGCCCTGGGACTCATCTGTCTCTTTTCAGCCAGCTGATAGGTAAGGCGATGGATGCAATCGTCTGTAAGTAGCATCTAGTTCAAGAGAACTATTTGGGAGGAAGAGCAAATTCCAGTCAATGGCATTTCTGTCTTGTCTTTCTCTCAATCCACTCATTGTCTCTTACATCCCGTGACATTCCTTGCCTGGCCATCACCAGTCGTATGAGAGCTGAGCAGACTGGAGCATCTGGACAGTGTCCAGGCATAGCACGCGTGCAAACACATCAAGCAATAGCTGTTCTCCCTCACATTTCCACGTCGAGTCAGCCCCAGTATCAGAGAGAGTCTTCCAACTGCACCTCAACACCAAGGGCACAGACTCCGCACCCAAGGATAGGCAGCACGCAATCCAAAAGACTAAATATAGTGGCATGCACGGCAGGTACCGCTTCAAACTGGGTGCAATTGTCATCTGAAGGGAAGGTGCGATAGCGCAGCTGCAGAGCCCCGGAGTTTCAACAGTTTCAAACACATCCAAAAGGTCATCGGCCATAAGGCTGACCTGCCTCTCCCAACACGTCTCGGCCGCCAACATCCACGTGCACATCCTCTCTTCTTCGTCTTCTTCTTCTCTTCCTCCTCCTCCTCCTCCTGCTCTCCCATTTTCCTTCTCCACCCACCTCCGCCGACCTCCACTTTCCTTCAACCTCTCGACAACAATCCACACCAGCATACGCACTCTCATTCACTCGGCCTTTGCCGCACCCTCCTTTCGTTCAAACAATCTGCCTCCACTTGCTCTCCAATGCCCGTGGTCAAACGCCCAACACCGTTCCGGCTCGCCAGCTACACCAGCTTGGACTCACTTCTGACCCGCAAAGAGCAGAATGCGTCCAATGCCGCTCTAAACGACTTCATTCAGCATGCATCAACAGTCACGCTGGGCAGCTCGGCTAACTTGGACCTTGACGACATTGAAGCGGCGCGTCCTGTGCTGACCACTGGCAATGGCCAGAGCAGATTCAGATCTCTCCTCGTTGAGGTCTGCTTCGTCTTCTCCATGGCCATGACCCAGTTCCTCACCGTAAGTGCCCTTCTGCGCGCATTTGAGAGGAATAAACACTAATGATGGCCTTTTCTAGGAATACTCCACCTTTGGCTTTGGCATCATCCTCCCTGCCCTCGAGCAGCACGGTCTCATCAGCGACACCGTCTCCGCTCTTTGGCCCACCAGCGTCCTTACCCTCATCGTCTCCGCATTCACCCTCCCCTTCTCCCGTCTCAGCGACATGTACGGTGGCTATCCCTTCTTCATCTGCGGCCTCCTCTGGCTGGCCCTCTGGTCCCTCATCGGCAGCTTTTCCAAGAACGAGATTATGCTGAATGTTGCTCGCGCCATGCAAGGTCTTGCCATCGCTGCCTTCCAGCCCGCGAGTTTCTCCCTCATTGGCAGCTCGTACAAGGAGAGCCGGCGCAAGAATATTGTCTTCGGCATCTACGGGGCTTGTGCGCCAGTCGGTTCCTACTTTGGTATGTTTGTGTCTGGCTTGGCCGTCAAGTCTGATCACTGGAACTGGTACTTTTGGACCGCCGCGGCAATCGCTTTCATCTCGGCCGTTTTCGCTTACCTCTCTGTCCCCATGGAACCTCCAGAGCGGCATGCGCTCAACCTCAAGATGGACTGGTATGGTGCCGGAACTGTAGTCACTGGACTGATGTTGGTGGCATACGCTCTTTCGGCCAGCTCTCATGCTGATAAGGGTTGGGCGAGTCCTGGAGTGTTGGCCCCATTTTCCATCGGCGTCCTCTCTCTCATTGCCGCCGTTGTCGTTGAGTGGAAGTTTGCCGCTTGTCCGCTGATGCCCGCCGAGTTCTTCAAACCGAAGGGCCTCAAGCCGATGATGCTCATGCTGCTGCTCTGGTGGGGTTGCTTTGGATTGACGCTCTTCTACGCCACCTTCTACATGGAACAGGTCATCCATATTCCGGCTCTGCAGATGGCAATTTGGTTCCTTCCAATGGCCATCTTTGGTGTTGTCATGGCTACCGTTGGCGGTATTGTCATGAGCCTCATCCCGTTCCCCTACCTTCTCTCCCTTGCCGGAGCTGGATGGATCATCGCACCGCTCCTACTCTCGTTCGTTCCTTCAGACTCTTCTTCTAAGTCGTACTGGGCGTTCATCTTCCCAGCCCTGCTCGCCCTCACGCTTGGCTCTGATCTTACATACACGGTCTCCAATATCTTCATGACTAATGTTCAGCCACTGCAGTACCAAGGTCTTGCTGGAGCTTTCGCATCTGTACTGGTTAATTTGGGGGTCTCGGTCAGTATCTCCCTTGCCGACATCCTTTCGTCCGCGGTCGAGGTTAAAAACAAGCCCATGGTGGCCATACGTGTCGTCTTTTGGTTTGCAGCTGGCCTCTCTGCCGCAGGTCTCATCCTCTGTGTCCTCTTTGTCCGGATCCCCAAGCCCACGAGCCATCTCACGCCAGACGAAGCGCGTCACATTGGCCTCCGTGAGCTAAAACTCGTCTCGCGTCGCTCTAGCACAAGCGGAGGGAGCTCAAGCCTCTACTCCCACGACGCCCCCAGCGAGGTCTCCACCCAGAACAATCTGTCGACAGACAACCTGATCGTACATCATCGACAGTCACGCCGCCCGACGTTCCAACTGAACCTCACTCCAAGCCAAAATAACCTCGCGGTCCACTCTTCCTCCCGTAACCTCCGCGCGGCTTCTCCATTCGCGTCCCCGGCCATGGCGCCTGATCTTGCGGTCGCTAAAGCTCCTCTGCCGACCTACTTCTCTCCATTGGGCTCACCGCAAGTTCCGTATCTGCCACAAAACCCACAACCACATACGCCCACGGCTCAGCAGGTCTACACCAACGCCCCGCACTCTCCATACTCGCGCAACTCGTCCCTCGCTGTCCATAGCTATCACCCAACGCCTAACCACGCACCGTCTCCATTGTCTTCTCCCAATCCTCCGCCTGCACCCTTCTCCGCTCCGCAGCCGCACCACCGTCAACTTCATCCCGGCTCTGCCTCCCCGCTGGTCAGCACATGGAACTCGGCGGCCTCAATCAACGCATCCCGCACGGCATCCGACTCGTACTTCCCCATCGCCTTTACCCACAACAACACCTCGACCTTCGACACGCCAGTGATGACGGCGACGCGTCCGAGGGACGAGGGGGAGATTGGCGCGTGGGATCTGCGGAAGCCAGTCGGAAGGAGGAGGAAGAGCGGAGAGGGCAAGGGTAACAAGAAAGAGGCCCCACCATCGCCGTATAGCAGCAGGATGATGATACCAGTGGTTGTGCCTAATACCGAAGGCGGAGCCGCGAATGAGGAGGATGGACGAGATCAGAAGGAATCCAAGCGCAAGATCTCGGTATACGTCCAGGCGCCCTCGCCAACCACCTCTCCTGCCGAGCAATAGAGGGCACGGGATAGCTCCCGGAGCATCTCTGGTGGCCTAGACGAGCTATTGATCTCTCGCCATTTGCTTGTTTGGCTTTTTGCTCTCTTCCAAACATTACATTAATTTCCTGAAAAACACAGGCGTCCGATATTGCAACCAGACCAGCCATTTCCTTGAACTTTCTCTAATTAACCGATCTGCTGTGGGATCTACCACCCACACTCTTTTGAATTGTTTGTTTTTCTTTTTTTGATTTTTGATTTCCTTGTGCGTCTTTGATAAAATTAATTGACATCCTCATAGGGGGAAAAGGGGGGGTGTTGAGGTTGTGGCATAGCGGGGGAGTAGGGGGAGTTATATTTGCATTTTCTATGGAGTGAATCAGAGTGAGAGAGGGGGAGAATTAATAGGTAGATAGAACTATAGCTCGCCCATAATGAGCATGCTGTTACAATTACATTTCAGTCTTTGTTGCGTCCTATTAGCCGTGCACGTGACCGTGCCTATAGGACTTAGGTCGTTGGAGATGCTCAGACACTTGACCATAGTCAAATTTCTTTCATGTTTCATATGACTAGTTTGAGGACCCTTTCTCTGTTCAGTTTTCAATGAGTGGCCCATGTCCCACCACAGAGGTCAGCGCACCAGTCAGCGAGAGATGACCTATTTCTTACCCAAACAGTGGCATCTTCCCGCGTTCAGCGATTGAGTCGAATATGTCCTTTCTTTCAGCTTTCGACAAATGCTCAAGGTGGCGCCGTGGTTGTCCCGAGCAGACTTTCAAGGGACAATGCCATGGCACTCGAGCAAACAATCTTTTAGGTTCACTGCAGCATTGTGAGATTGATTCAAGGACGTGCGCTTTACCTAGATAGATGGTATCGCGATTCAAGATGTAATTTTGTTGTTAGTTCGTGTTCCCCAGCAAGGTACTAAGGTAGGTAGGTAGCGACACAGTAACTGCTCAAGGGGGTATCATTATTCTACCTATGTACCATTGCATCCATTCATTCATCAATATTAACAGCAACGGAGCCCAGATACGGCACGTACACGTACTCAACTCCTAAACCCCAGTCCTTCTATGTGCACGCAAAACTGTAGACTTCCAAACTTGTCATGCTCGCCACACGAGTAGCGTTCGAGTTCCTTTTGTTTTTACTTCTTCTTCTCCCTTCTCTTCAAGCCCACTTCCCCAGCAGGGCCATCAGCCCAGCCCCCAAACACATGATCCCAAACGCCGAAAGTACCCTGCCTATGGACGCTCGTTGCATAGTCGGACTGAACATGAACTCATGCGCCATCAACTCAACCAGCCCTGTGTAGATCAGGATCCCAGCGCTGATGCTGTCAAACACACCGTTAACGATCAGAGTCGTCTGACTACCAGGCGGATATGCATTTCTCACCCCCAAGCCAATGGCAATGGCAATGGGCGTACTGAGAGCATACCCTATGGCCATCGCATACGGCGTCCACCGTCTCTTCCGCGGCCAGGGGGCGAGACTCAACCGCGTCCCGAGACCGAGTCCTTCAAAAGTTTGGTGGAAGACTAGCACGATGTACAAGGTGTCGAACTCCTCGCCCGAAACTGCGAGCGTGAGCCCAATGAACACGGAGTGGAATATGACGCCGAACTCGAGGATGAATATGGCAGTCATCTGAGCGGCGTAGTTCTCAGGGATGGAGCCGGCGACTTCGGCAGCGGTGTTGTCGGTGTGCATGCGGGAGTGGCCAAGGTGATCTTCGCCGGGGATGTTGCTGGCGCGATTGTCGAGGTGGAGCCCGTCACCGTTGCTGTTGTCGTGAGGGTGAAGATGGTGGTGATTTTGGGATTCGTCTTTGAGGTCCAGCGGATTGCTTGACGGGCTGTTGCTACCGTGGGTGTTAACATCGTCGATGGCGTGCGAATGGGAGTGGGAGTGGCCGTGATCGTGGCCATCACCAAAGTCGGCGTAGCGCATGACGAGGATCTCGATGAAGAAGAGGACAAAAATTGTCATGAGGACGATTCCTTCGACCCAGCTGTATTCCGTGATTGGACCCGTAAGACACGGGTCGCCAAGGGCTTCGTTCGCAGGGGCAAGAAGCTGGGAGTCGTATTAGCATTGCTGAGGAAGTTGATGATTACGCCCAAAAAAGGTGTTTACGATGACAGGGGAAGTAGAGGACGAAGCGGACTCACGTGAATGAAAGCCGTTGCGACGATGACGCCGGACCCGAAGAACTTGGCGGCGAAGAAGGTCCATTCCGGCAGTTTGGCACCGGAGTTGCGTCGTGAGAAGATGGGGAAACAGGCACCTGGTACCCGGGTCAGTTGATTGCCAAATGTGTCACCGAGCTAGCACTGCGTACCGATGAAGGAGCCGATGAAAATGACAAAGATGGACGAGATTCTCAATCCCATCTTCCCATCATATTCGTTACCCGTATCGCAGTGGCCGGGCGTGCCGATGAGACTGTCGTCGCTCGGAGCGTCTGAATCAGCGCCTGATGTAGTTTGTCTTATGACAAGATGTGCCATCTCTGCTGCCAAGTCCATCACCGCCATGGCAAGAGATTGAGGCCGTAGATGTCGGAGAGTGGAGAACCGGGTTCTTCCTCGTGATGGAGGGGCAACAAGCCTTTAACCTGGCGGTCTTGGAGGGAAATAGAGATAGTGTTGATGACAAGATTTGCGCGTTTGGTCGAAGTGAAGGGGAGGACAAGAGGCGCTCCGTGTGACCGTGGAGAGATGTGCCAAGTGGAGATTTTGCGGAGGAGAGATAAGGATGGATATAATAGGTATGAACAATGTGCGGAAGAGGTATAGGTGGAGGATGACGGGGCAATGCAAGAAAGAGTCGTTGACGGACGTTGCTCCTGGAGCCCTGCCCTGGTAGGCGAAACCTGGTACGGCAGCAGTTTTGAGGATGATAAATCCACGTGGGCCAGTAACTTCTTGACGACGAGCAAGGGCGAGAGGCTTATTTACGGGCTCAGGGCTGGAGTTGTGGTGTTTTTCTAGGGTCCGGGTGGGTGAGCGGCGGCGGATCAGTTGGGATAGCTAACCATCAAGGTATCTGCCCATCAAGGTGTGAGGCTAAGAATCGCTTTTTCGCCGCTCTCTGATTCGTCCATGCCACCAAACAACAAGTCCGACACTGCCAGCATTCCGTCACCGAGATATCAGACACGCACCTGCTGCTGTACGGGGTGCGTGGAGGACGTGGCATCCGCAAAGGGTGAGGAAGCGAGACGAGTCGCGCGTCGTGGTGGTGAGGGCAGAGACTTCGGGATGGTCACCTCTCTTTGCTTGTGCCGGGCCTACCGTACCTCCTTCAGACTTCCCCATCGCGTCAATCATCAGTCACAGCTGCCACAATTCAAAGTCGAATACGCTTGCTTACCCGCCGAATAGAGCTTTTCCGGAGTCGAACTCTTCGTTCCGGAGTCATTTACCGACATCCGACATGGGCTTGTCGTTCAAATCCTTTGCGACTTGAGCTTCCTGCATTATTGTGGAACAACGAATCTGATGGCCAGTAGCAGAATGAAACCAACAGCTTGGAGTCTCTTTGTTATAAGTATCCAGGAAAGCATTGGCATTATAAGATGGAGAGATGGGTGAGAGATGAAATCCGAAAGACCCACCATCATCCGCCAGCCATTACCTTAGGTACCGTACCTTTCCGGCATCTCTTCTCAACTGTCATTCTTTGAGGCTGCTTGCTCATTCTCTGGCTCAGTGGATGTTGATCGAAGAAGATTTGTCGCCTCGACTACTCACAACAAGCTGTGCAATCTCCCTAGTCCAAAGGAAGTGTGACTGCAACTGACAGGAAATCACACCTGTGAAGAACGGACTCGGCTTTCTACCTGCAATGCAAATTCTGTCGACGTCCTCATCGCAACATTGGATCATCTCATTAGGCTGTTATTAGGCTGTTTGAATTTTCATAACGTTAGCTAATTGCCCCGATGGCAATTTGGTGCTGGTTTGAATCAACCTTGAAAGCTTTGCTAGAGCTGTAGGTACCTTGCTGTTTGGCGTCTCCCACGGTCCCACCTAGATACCTACCTGGTATCCAGCTATCTGGCAAAAGTCATGTCGTCGAATATCTCTCAGCCATGTTTGCAGTATCCACAGCCAGTTTTAGAACAGGGCGACAAAGGTTTTCTGTGTCCACACCATGATGGATGGACACCTATTGTTTCCGGTTTCCGAGATGGATGAAGCTGCGGGTAAGACTGACCACAAGACATCTATGGCGGAGAAGATGCGTTCAAGCACGACAGCGTAACGTACCCACCTACACTGATATCATGCCAATAGCGGAGCCTACCTACATCTCTATCACGATTCAGATATAGGTCCCGTCCCCGAGCGTAGCCGTCCGCTGCCGGCGCCCCCAAGTCACGGGATCATTGACTAGGTTGCAAATTCCAAGTGGTTGGAGGTGTTACTCGATAAATTCAAGGAAGGTTCATCCAAACCCACAGAACTCGGCAGGATCCCTACTCGCTCAGCGCATCGTAAAATTTCTGGCAGAACTCGTGAGATGCTGGCTGTGCTGGTTCCAGCCACCTGACGACGCGGTTTCGATGGAACGATGGACTCGCGGCCGAGAATTGCGGGGAAGAAAATCCAGGTCAGGAACGTCATGTGCCGTCCTCCTGATGAGAGAAACGGCCTCTCCACTACTGTCCAGCTGTCCGTTCAGCTGCACAGAAGAGAGGCTGAAGAAGGGGGGGAACTGCTCCAGAAGTAATTCACAAGTACTCCTTTGATCGTCGATGGCGCGAGCATTTCAAGTGCCAGGAGTGTGGTCGATGGACAGGGCAGGACAGGGCTTTTGAAAGTTTTCTCTTGGATGTTGCCGAATTTGATGCGAATCATGCCAAAGTGCAAAAGCCATGGAAGCTAGAGCCGAATCAAGCCTTGACGTGGCCGTGCCCTCGAAACCATTGGCTCCCACCGTCGTCCCAATTCCAAACACTGCGTCACAGAAAGCTCACACCCCGCTCCAGCTGCACCAGAGTGAAGACGATTGAAAAGCTTCCAAGCTTATTTAGCTACCGGTTCATCATCCCTCTGCTGCCTAGAACATCAGAGCTATCACACTCATCCTCCTCCCTCACTCCCACCTTCATCCACCTACATTCCATACCATCCATCTCCCGCTTGAACTTCATCAACAACTCCATCCCACCGCAACAATGATCGTGGATCCCGTCGACGTCCTGATGAAGACCTCCAGCCTGTTGGTGCCGACCAACACTGGATCGCCCGTCTCTCCCACCGGCCATCACCCTCTCCCTACCATCGTGCCAGACAAGCCAGAGTACCAGGAGATACACCAGGACGGTGCGAGGGCGCTATGGTGAGCTCCAACTCCTTCATCTTCTTTATCGAGTATCCCCAGCTAACACTGCCTCTCCAGGGTTGTCTTCGTCATCATGGTTATCGCCTCTGCTGCCTTCGCTGCCATGTCCTGGACCGTCCCAGTGGTATGTTTATCCTCCATGCTCGTCATACACGGACCCAGCTGACAGCCGCCACCAGTCCAAACGCCTGTTCCACATCATCACCACCCTCATCACCATCACCGCCGCCATCTCCTACTTCGGCATGGCCTCGGGCCACGGCGTTACGCTCCACTACACCAAGGTCCGTGAAGAGCACAAGCACGTCGATGATACCTTTCACGAAGTCTATCGTCAAGTCTTCTGGGCTCGCTATGTGGACTGGGCCATCACTACGCCTCTGCTGCTCCTGGATTTGTCGCTCCTCGCTGGCCTTAGCGGTGCCCACATTCTGATGGCTGTCATCGCCGATGTCATCATGATCTTGACCGGCCTGTTCGCCGCTCTCGGCAGCGAGGGCACTCCTCAGAAGTGGGGATGGTACGCCATTGCATGCATCTCTTACCTGGTCATCATCTGGCACTTGGCAATCAATGGCCGTTCCATGGCCATGAAGAGAACCGGCAAGGTTGGCCCTTTCTTCACTGCCATCACTGCCTATACTCTGATTATCTGGACCGCCTACCCAATGTAAGTACCTGTTCATCCCATCTCATGCTCCTGTGCGAATGCTGATGATTCGCAGCATCTGGGGTATCGCGGATGGCTCCCGTAAGATGTCGGTCGATGGAGAGATTATCGCATACGCTGTCCTCGACATCCTCGCAAAGCCTGTCTTCGGTGCATGGCTCCTCCTCACCCACATGCGCATGCCCGAGACCAACATTGATCTTGGCGGCTTCTGGTCGACTGGTTTCGGCGATGGAAGGATTCGGATCGGCGACGACGAGGACGGTGCGTAGAGGCTTGTCTATACTGCAGCGTTGCGCAACGAGCAGCTCGACTCGAAAACGGTTATCAGACCTCCCGAAACAAGAGGGTAATTTGACAGCGAGGAGTGCGAGAAGAAAAGTGATAATGCGGAAGACGATGCATGTAGTCGGGGATGACAACGGAAATTGAATGATACTGGGAAATCATGGGTCTTTTCTCCAGCCAACATAGCATTGTATAGTATTCGTAGGCTTATCGACATGATCATGGGAAGGTTTTTCTCGCTGTTGCTGCTCGATTCATGCGAGGAGATGAGCATACTAATCAGCAATATTATTGAATAAATATACTGCAGATATTTTGAAGGCTCTGCGGTCTTCGAGAAACGACGCAGAGGTTTCATGGTGGCATGTGGTGGTGGTCTGGGACTGGGTGGGAGATAAGACCTCTGTAATTATGCGAGCACGTGCTTTGTCATCACGTGTGCCCTAAGTAAGGTATCGACACCCCATGTCAACTTCCAGAGAATCGTCTCGACTCGTTTGTCTTCAACGCCATCCACATTAACACCCTAGACTGATAAGTGATCTCCTCTCCGGCTCTCCGCAATGCCATCTTTCTAGACGACGTCACCTTCAATTATTGCCATGGACGACGGCGCGTGCCTGTCCGCCTGAAGAGTTGAATGCCGTGCTGAATCTCGCATGGTCTGCGACAACTGACCTAGAGTCTCGAAGGATTTTTCTTGGGCTCGTATGTCATTTAGCTGTGTGGTCACTGCTGAGCGCTTGAGGTCAACTTGCAAGGGGGTTTGAGTGTTTCATATTGCTGTCCAATGTCCTGGCTGTGCCCCTGCGGCGGGGAAATGGTCGTTGTCGAGTCTTACACTGCATTCATCTTGGAAAGTCTTTGAGGGAGTGGTATATGTTGCTTATTGTTTGACTCTACGTCTTCCTTTCTTCATGTCTACCATTTTTCCGCCTGTCATTATCCACAGAGTCGTCTCATTTCTCGTCTTGATCTCCACAGCCTTCCATCCAACATTTCAGTGGGATCCAACGTCGGATATTAAATCTCATCAACTCAGAACGTCGATCCACAATCACGCGCAGCGCAACCGATGAACGGGCTAGGTTTAACCCTCGTCCTCTCATATACACTGCATGGAACCGCCTGACAGCAATCCAATTCGCCCCACTGGCTGCGGATAGTTTCTGCGGGTGCTCGTTGTCCGCTCGCGCTAAACGAGACGAGATGCTGAAAGATGCTGACCTGACTTGGTTCGCGCAGATGTTTGCGCCGTACCTCACTGCGTACCTTGCGGAGATGCTGGATGGGGTTCACGGCGTGCCTGGACGGACCTGACGGTCACAGGTTTCCAAAACATTCCGTCCGCTCTTTGCTGTTGTTTACGGTATTCCTTCTTGTGCTACGTGTGCAAAGTGGCTCTGGGCAAGAATCCTCCATCTTCAGGTCAGATGGCCTTGAACAAGGCGATGACTGCGCAAGGAACTTCTAGGAACTTCTCGGCACTCCTGTCGTTGCACTGGTAGTTGTACTGGAGAAGAGTATGCCCACTCAGCTATGCTTCGGCGAAATATTGCACAGCCTGGTGGATAAACAATTGAACCACAGATGACGTATGGCTTCTTATCATTTCCTGGCTCCGCTTACTCCCTACTTGGATGAGGCACTACTCCAGAGATTATGGGCCAGTCCCTTTCTACCCAAATTACGGCGCACCGGTACATCAAAGAAGATTCCCCTCGCGTGAACATGACTTAGCGCAAGGATCTTGCGTATCTTACGCAAATTGAGGGCGTCTGTGCGGATGGGGAGAAGGGTCTAGGTAACTCGTTTAGCTTTCCTTGCAATCACACGCATCAAATATAAGGTTGGTCGCGCTAAGTGTGTTGGTTTCGCTCCCTTCTCCTCCCGCTCTTTCCTGGTCACTTTTGTTTCGCACATCTCTTGAGAGATCAACATCGTTCCTTACGTTACTATTATCAACACCAATCCTAACTTCACCTTTTGATCGTGCCGCTGGTTCGTTCGACAAGAGGATTATACTTTATCATATACTAAGGATTGAATCCTGAAGAACCGTTGAGGGCTCTTTGTATCCCAGGAGGAATCACATCTGGTAAGTTGCGGAGAATGTTGATCAGCGAAGGACTCCGTTATGTAGCCAGAAGCAAGCTGACAGATGAGATATAGCAGTTACATCAAACCACCTTCCTTCCATCACACTTCACACAGCATCAACATGCGTTCCGTCCTACCGCTCGCCCTCGCTCTCGAGCTCCTCGGAGTTAGGTCAGCGAATACTGTGGAAGCCAAGGACGAGATGACATGCTAACGCCGTCCAACAGCTCTGCTACTCCTATGCCTGCCGAAAGCGCCGAGCAATGCGTGATCCGAATCTCCCACTTCCACAAGGCAGAGCAAAGTTGCAAATACTATGAGAGCATCGAAACTGTAACCTCTCAGATGGACTGCGGCGGCTGCGTGTTAAGGCTCGAAGAGATGGGCCAGCCAGTGGTACCTAACACCCCTTTGACCTCCCAGAAGTCCAACAAACTAACATCTATATAAAGGCCTGCGCCAACACCGAATATCTCCCAGGCACCAAGACCATAACCAAGACTGCCTGTTCCCCAACTGCCGCAGCATACGGCCACGCTGCCTCTCCCGAACCTCGCGCCGCAAATCCGTCCCTCCAACTCGTCGCCCCACGAGCCGCGCTCGCAATGCCCACTCCTCACGGACCCGGTGAAGACGAAGACGAAAACGAAGAAGAAGTGACCGTAACAGTCACCCCAACCGCCACAGCCTCGCGTCCCCCCGTCGTCCTCGCCAGCCCTCGCCCCGCCATCCCCGAAGGCGGCGGGCCCAAACTCGGCACAGCAGTCCCCATCGGCTACTCCGCCGACCCAGCCATCCACGCCAGCATCATCAGCAAATACCCCGCCGGCGCCGCTCACCCTACCGCCGGAAGCGCCGTTACGCCCCCGAAGAACGCAATCTGGAAGGGTATGGTCACCGGCGCTCCGGCCCCGGCTTGCACAAAGGTCATGATGATCAACAACGCGCCCGCCGCTGCTGCCCCTGGTCTTGACCTATCCGCCCCTCTCGCCGGCTCTCCTGCCATCGTGCCCGGTGGCGCGGCATCTGGCCAAACCCCCGGGAACGTCCCCGCCGGGATGCTGGGACAGCAGGTCGGCATGGTCAAGGGACGTGTCTGCACCGAGTATGCGCGCATGGAGATGAAGACGCGCGAGGTTGAGTGCGGCGCCTGTGTCGTGTTGCCCAAGGAGCCGATGCGGCAGCAGCTGCAGGGCGCGTGCAGGACGACGGTGAAGCGGAATGTTGGGTATAATACTATGTTGAGCTGTCAGCAGTAGAAAAGGCGGAGCGGTGGAGCGAAAGTAAGAGAGATGAGAGTAGAGAGCAGGTGTCGAGGTTGTTCTTGTGTATATCTTTTTTTTTTTTAAAAATCTCAAGCAGGCGATTGAGCCCACCCTTTTCAGGGTTTTCTTTTCTCCTTCCCCATTGGTTGTGTGTAAGAGGCGAAAGAGATATTGGTATAAGGGCATTATGACGCCCCCACGTTGGACGAATTGTATGATGCGGATGGGCTGGCTGTGGAGCATTAGGCGGGAGTAATCAATTGTTGAATCTTACGCTCATTCGCATTCGCATTGTTATCTCTAACGCCTATAATTGTGTATAGAACAGGGCGGTGTGAAGTAAAAACAGCCTCCTTTCATAAATTAGTAGTGACGAGATGGAAAAGGCAATCTGGAATTGACCGAGCCTCTTTTCTTTCCTATGAATTCGTTGACAACTCATCGTTTGATACGGCTTTTGCTCCCACCCTTCAACCTGTCCCATTATCCAAAATGTCAACCAAACCTTTGCAGTCTTCCTCCTTTCCCGTTCATCACTATCACCAGACCAGTCTCCCTCCCTCCATCCCTATAACGCCCGGCACTAATCATCCCTTACCCAGCCCTTGTCTCCACAAGTTTAATCGTTATAAACAACAGCCCTTTGCAATACCATCTAATCCGAGCATGCAGAGTAGAATCATGCCCCGCCTTTGTCTTTTGATCAACAGCGCTTCCACGATCCTGACATGTCTGACGATTGATCAGTAGACCCTGATTCCATGCGTCGAGGCGGGAGCGCCAGAATCTGATGTTGCCGAGGACAGCAAATCGCTCAAAAAAAAAGGTAACATCTCACATCTTTCTCTTGCCTTTCATCTCTCTGCGGCAAGAACGCAAGCGCAAATTCGATAAGCACGTTAGGTATTGATTGCTTCAAGCATGGAAAAGATGGGGAGAGAGCTACGGGAAAAAGAATCAAAAACATACGACAGCAGGGATTCCCACGTGGTCACCCACCGTAGTACTAGCCTACCGATTCACGGCTTAAATATGACAGAGCGGACGGGATGTCTTGTTTTCCGTGATCAATGGTCGTATGTACTGGTCCATTAATTTTGCAAAAATATATTCACTGTATTTTTACTGGGATCTGGCCTCAGAAATTCTTTTCGCAATTTCTTCGAAGTCCAATCAATGAGAGTGAGAAGATGGCGCACAGTGCGCGAGGAAGTCTTTCGTTCTTTTGTCAGTTGCGAATCAACTTGAGCCAAACCACGAACCGGAAGAGCCGTGCTTCTACAGCGAAATTGCGGGTACGAAGGACTCGATAAGTCGACACCTGTGGCATACGCGTTCCTCCAAGTCTCCGCCGGTCTTTTCGTTCCGTTGTCAATTAATTCTCACCTTGCAGTTTGGAAACTTTACTTTACACATTCATAAGTAGCTAGTCAATCCATGATCAATCTTTCCATTACAGGACTTGTGTATATTTTCAAAACTATGGACAAAGAAGTCGAAAGAACACAAAAACTATCCGACAGCTCCACCTATGACAGAAATCCCATCGCAAGCAGCGACCAAGATTCCAAAGGATTGACAAGAGGAAAGCGGTGTTTTCATCCACGCTTGCTTGCTTTCCCACCATTAGTTATATGCAACCCGCAGCCCAGTATATCTTCCTGTACCAAAGAGAATGCATGGACAGGACGCCGCCGATACTCCTCCCTCGAACCTGGAAGGATACCCGAGTCCAAGGTCTCCCAAGCCAAAAAGAAAAGACTCCAACCACACGATGAATGACCGACTGATGTTAGCTCCATACCATGCAATATACTCGCCATTCGAGTTCCATCCCCAGCCCTATCCTACAGCACCATCACCGCGGCAATGGCGATAAGGATAGCGATCACGCTTCCACCCAACTTTTCGACCTTCACAACATCAGCGCCACTATTTGCGCCCTGTGAGGAGCCTCCCTGGCTGAAACCACCGTTCCCACCACTCTGCCCAGAGCCCGCCTGCCCGCCGGCAGCACCGGTGGGTGCCGCACCACTGTCACCGCCCGCCAGACTCGTCGTGTCCTCGCTCATGCCACCTGCACCAACCATACCAGGGACACTCTCGGGCTCCGCCGATGTTGAAGCAGAAGACGATGCCGTCGAGGTACCTGAAGCTGAGGAACTCTGGCTGGCATCGGGATCGACACCGGGGTCCTCGCCCGTCGCCTGCAGCGACGCCAACGTGACGAGCTTGTCGGTGATCTGAACGGTATTGTTCGTGCCGGCGGCGTCGGTGTAGATGTACGACTTCCTGCCATTGATATTAGCCCCTGGGGGCGGGTCGTAGCAGTCGACCTTGACTTCATGCACGCGGGCGTAGTAGTAGCCGTTTTGCATCAACGGGGAGTTCCAGTCGACGAGACCGCCGCCCCAGGCAATTGTGCCGGCGCCGTTGGAGGGGAGACCGGCAGGCCAGAGGGAGAGCATGATGCGGGACGGTGTTTGGGGGAAGTCGAAGCGGTTCGCTGTGGCGTTCCATGTCGAGTCGCGCTTAACAGTACGCATCACATTGCCGTCGATTGCCCATGTTATTTGGTCGGGTTGCCAGTCGATGGTGTAAGTGTGAGTGTTTTCGAGGGTGTTGCTTGTGGATAGATTGGCGCCGTTGTTGTCTTTAGATATTGTCAGCGTCTCCCTCGAATGAGTGAATGAAAGGGTACATACAGTTCGTTACGCCCTGAGAATAAAAGTTCGATTGCGCGTGCTCCAAATCAGTGCCAACGAACTCAAAGTCGATCTCGTCTTTTACATCACTCATCATGATAAAAGCCGTAACCACACCCGCTCCTTGACTTGTACTCAATGTAGCACTGATTTTGCCGTACCAAACGTATCGTGTGCTTGCAATCAAGGTGCCGACCGTGTCTTGTGCCATGGTAAGTAGAAGGCTGTCACCTTGATAGGTCGCAGGAGTTCCTGAATAGACCCAGTTTGTATTCGAGGCGTCGCCGAGATATTTGTTAATTGGAGCAGCATTATCGAGGGAATTGAGTTGGTAGTCCGCGGATGAGCAAACAGGCGCCGGTACGCAAGACGTCAGTTTATGAGAGAAAAGGGGATCGCAACCGCCTAGACAGTACGCGCCAACACCGCATTGGCCATATTCTACAGACATGTTAGGATACTCAATTTACGCTTTCGCAAACAAGAGAGAAGACATACGAGAGCAACACGGCGCTGATGCCGGGCAAGGGCTGCCGGGACCGCACTTTGGGATGTTTTGAGCCAAGATGAAGGAGGAGAATAGCGAGAGGACTGCGGCAAACGCGACGATGGAGCGGCCCATCTTTGCGATGCGGTCGACGGGAGGAAGAAAACAGACAACAAAAGCGAGTGGCGGACCTCGTGGGTCGCGTTGACGGCGGTGGTACGTCCGGGTGCGGATTCCTTCAGCGAGTCTCCTGTCGGCCGTGAGCAGCGATGCCGCCGCAGGGTTGGTGTATTAAAGCGACGGTAGGGGTGTCGCACTATTGGGTTGAAGTTTGACGTCTTGAAACGGCCTGTCAGTCGTTGACCATGGAAACGGGAACGGGAACGGGCAAGGAAGAAGGTTCAAGCGAGGGTGGAGGAGAGGAAGGGTATGTACAGCGAACGTCTCTTCGCAGCAGTAGGAAATGGAGACAAGCGAAAGAAGCCAGAAAGAATGTTTGTGGAAAAGAGAGTGGAATGCAGACAAAGAGGAGGGGGTTACTGGGGACGAGTCGGCTCAGGGATGCCGGCACAAGTCTTTGAGATGGTGTGTGGCGCGTGCTGTGGCTTGGGCCGCCAGTGGCGTTGGCTATTCGTGAGCCTCCAACGCTCGGAACCCAACTTCAACCCAGCCTTGGAAGCTGTTACTGCACACTGTCACTCCAATGGTCACTATTTGCTACGAGTAAAGCGTCGCTCATCAATAAGCTCTGATTCTCTCAGAAGATGAAGACAAGGTCTGACCATACCCTACTTTAATGAGCCCACGCCGAACATATTCAAGATCAAAAGCCTAGGTTATCACCGTAGCGTCCCCAACATCTATCACGCGGGAGCAAGTCTGGGCGGCTATTTTTTGGACGCATAATGCTAGCTACCCTATGATATACACGCAATGACCGCAGACTGCTTCAACTCAATGGTGCTTTCCAGGTCGAGACAATCTCGAATATCTTCCTAGCGTGCTGATATCAGATGAAGGATGATGCTCACATCAAAAGTTGCGCGAGAATCAAGTCGCAGCTTTGAAAGACCAGCCACATTCAAATCCATCATTGCCACCTTTGAGACACAAGAAAAAAGACTCGAAAAGGTCCAAAGAGCAGAAACAACCCAAACCTCGACGCCAATCCATCCTAGACAACCGAGCATATGCTCTGAAAAGAAAGGAAACAACCCGCCATTCATTCATCCATCCCTCGTTTCCAGAAAGGAGAATGAGGACCTCGCTATGCTATCAATACAATGAAATCGCCCAGCCGCATCGCCGAGGAAAATGATAGAAAAGGACAAGCCTTCCAAATCAATCCCCCGTCAGCAGCGCAAATCAGAAAGTCAACACAAGGAAGAGAGCAACATACGCAGCAAAGCACAAAAAGCAATCGGGTCGAGTACAAGAACCCGTCCAGCAATCGTCGAGTCGCGATACGGAGCGTTCGACTCGTCAACCGGAGGGTACAGAAGGGGATGGCACATTCACTCGCGACACCAAGGACTCGATACGTCGTTCAGAGGGCGCGAAGCTGGGCGGAGTTCAATCGCGACGACGACGGCCGAACATCCTGCTGAACAACTTCTTAGCACCGTCTGCCCACTTTGACATGCGCTGATGGCGGAGGCGAACCTGGAGACCAGCTTCACCCTCCTCCATCCTGATCGCGTCGTCGAAAGGGTTGTGAGGGTGCGGATCGTCCAATGTCAAGAAGACGAAGTTCTTCGGGCTCGGTTTGCGACCGTCTCCGGCGCCGTCTCCGCCCGGTCCGGAATTCTCAGAAGTGTTCGGCTTCCTCGCATTGTTGTGTGGAAGAGCGGTGCCAACAGGACGTTGGAGCGTGGTCGGAGCAATTGCGTTCGGGGCGACAATAGCGCTCTGGAGAGAAGACCTGCGAACGGGATGCTTGTTCGGGAAACGAGGAATGCCAAAGCCAGATACATCTTCCCGAACACCAGGCGCATTCTCATCAGCGGCCACCCACTTTTCCATCCCAGTGTTGCCTTCAACTTGCTCTGCGCCCGAGGCGTTGAAGCTGGAGCTGCCGAATCGCTTCTGGACCTCCTCCTTGATCGAGCTGAGGTTGTTGGATCGCTTTTGGATCTCGCCATCGTTTCCGTCATCGCTCACATCCAGAAGGAAGCGAGCATTTGGGGCCGTTTTCCTCTCGTCCCAATTGATCATGCCACCGTACGACGCTCTTGAATCCTGTTCGCCATTGAAGCCGAGCCAGCTAAACCAGCTGATGGGCCGCTGTCGGGGCGCATCTTGGGTAGTTTCCTTCGACTCTTCGGCCGAGGCACGCGAGTTCCTGGAAGCACGCACATCTGTGACCTGGCCTGGTCCAAGGGGAGCTGCATTCTCTGCTCCGATCATTGGCCCATAGATATCGTCGTCTCCAAGAATAGATCCTGGGTGCGAGCAGACGATCACCTCCTCTGGTGTATCGTAAGAGATCTGCGCAGAGAAGACCTGGACATTATGGCTGGCATCACGAAGAGTGTCGAAGCACGAGGGATATTTGGCCTCCAGTTCTTGGTAGCGGTTCTGGACGTAGTTCTCCATGTCAAGCTGGCGTGTGAGAGCCTTGCCATCTGGAGTGATGATGCCTGGCCTGCCGTGATTTGCCTTGAAGACTCGGCCCTCAGTGGCCAATGGCCTGAACGGCTTTGCGACAGGCGAGAGGGTGGAGACCTTGGCAGCGCCTGGAGAGCTCGGAGCTGAAGAGAAGCTTGTGTTCATGCCACCAAAGGCATTTGCTGTGGTACCATCCGTGTACTCTCGCATCCAGTACCGGTAACCGCGCTTCTTCCAGTGGCCCTGGCTGCGCTGAGAGCTGGAACGTGACATGCTCGACGTGTCCGACCAGTATGCCTCTGTCTCCTTGTCGACAGGCTGGAACTTGAAGCTCTTTTCCGGGTCATCGTAGGTCAGGATCGCCTGTGGACTGTGCTTCTTGATGTCGAAGCCGGAAAGACGGTCGCGGGGGTGGTAGAAGCCTTCGTAACGGCCGATAGCGACTGGAGATGGAGTCTTGGGCGCGTCAGTAATCTTGGATTCGATCTCTGTTATGCTGGCCTCGACCACTTCGGCCTTGGCCATGGACACTGCTACAGGGGACTGGGCGATCTCGTCTTCCACGACTTCCTCAGTGGCATGGGCCTGAGGAACAGCAAAGTCACCAAGGGAGAGCCGACTGGAGACCTTGGGGTTGGACACCACGCGCAAGTCTGTTGTGAGCGGCACGCCAATAGTGATCGCCTTGTCGAGCCCGAAGACATCGGAGACCGCCTCGTCGGAGCACAGGAGGGTCCTTGGTGCGCGCCTTCGTGCTGGGAGAGTCTGAGATACCTTGAGAGTCTTGTCATCCCGAGCCCCATCCTTCTGTACGGCCTTCACGGCCTCTGGCTTCTCTGGCGTTGCCCAGCGAGAAGAGCGGGCAACGGCGCGCTTGGCTGTCTCGAAGACAGGTGAGATTGCGCGCGTCGTCGGCCTTGGTGGTGTCTTTGGCGGCGTTTTGCCCGCCGCGAGCCTCCTGCTGTTGACCATTTTGGCAACTGGTGGGAGACGAGAAGAGGGAAAGCTAGATTGAAGACGAAGATGAGCTCAAACTGTCTCCAAATGCTTGCAAAGCGCAGGCTTGCGCGATGGAAGAGTTGTGGGGCCATTGTTGATGTTGATGCTTGATGCCTCAACTGACCTGTGATGGAGCACGCGTCCAACAAGACCTGCAACCAACTTCTAGCAAGTGGCTTCCAAACTCGTTCTCTGGGTGTGCGGAGGGTGTGGGCTGCTCTGGGAATGATGCAGGCAATGAGATATGCTGAGCTGATGGAATGGGTGGCGGAACAAGAGAAGTTGATGGCGTCGAGGGTGGTGATGTTTGGGAGTGGAGGATGGAGGACTGCGAGCGGAAGATGAGGTCAAGTGCTGTTGATATCACGCGGCAGGTGCACGTGACGCGTCAACAAACTTCGTAGCAGGACCACCCAATCTCCCAGAGATTGGCCGTAATTTCCTAACCGATCTTGCAGCTTCTTTGAAAAAGGTGGCAGGCTCACCAACCTGCCTAATTACTGCTGTAAAAAGTACCAGATCCAAGGAAAGATGCTCACGTTGCCGTCAACCCATCAAATCCGGATACAGCGACCGTAAACAACACAGCAAAATCCTCACCTGCATTGAGCAGTCTACCTCTTTTGGTGGCTCAAATACTGGGTAGCTATAGAATACTTTGAAGGAGATTTCTTGCCTCTAACGTTCAAATACCTCTTTTCCTCATGTCAATGCCAAATTCCTCCACAGTACGCTCAATCATGCTGTCAAACGACCGTCCAACAGGGCTGGATCTCCCATTGTACGGGTCAATTCAATAGTATTCCAGCTGTAAAAGTAACTTTGCAGTCAGTTATCCAGTTCTGAAGAGCGTGAAGTTAATTAGCCCTATATCTATCCTCTCTTTGGACGCTCAACCACGCTCTCAATCGATCGTCCAACAGAGCTGTATCTTTGGTTGTACTAATCAATTTCATAGATCCCAGCTATACAATTAAACATTCAGCTAAATATCTGCTTCTGAAGAGCTTGAACGTCATTAGCCCTACATCTATCCCCCCTTTGGACGGCTAACTACGCTGTCAAACGATCGTCTAGCAAGGCTGGATCTTCTACTGTACAGGTCGATTCAATAATATTCCAGCTGTAAAAGTAATCATGCAGCTAGTTATTTAGTACTGAAGAGCGTGGGATTTATTAGCCCTACATTCGTCCTCTCTTTGGACGCCTGACTACGTTGTCAAACAATCGTGTAGCAAGGTTGGATATTTGGTTGTACGGGCTGACTTGATAATATTCCAGCTATAGCATCAACTATTCAGCTAAGAATCTGGTCCTGAAGAGCGTAAAGATGCCTAACTATACTGTCAAACGATTTGTCTAGCGGGACTAGATCTTTGGCTATACGGGCTGATTTGATGATGTTCTAGCCATAGAATCAACTGCTCAGCTGAGCATCTGGTCCTGAAGAGCGTGAAGTTTATTAGCGCTGTGTTCATCTCCTCTTTGGACTCCTGAATTCTGGGAAGTTAGAGGGTTGGTGGTTGGAGAGAGACTATTTGTTTGAAAAAGGTTCCCTCATTTTCAGACTAAATCTAGCCGCTGAACACTTGATCACGCCGTCAAACGATTGTCTAATAAGGCTAGATCTTTAGCTATATGGGCTAATTTTATGACATTCCAGCTATAGAATCAACTTCTCAGCTAAGTATCTGGTTCTCAAGAGTGTGAAGTTTACTAGCTCTATACTTGTACCTTTTTTTTGTGTGGACGTCTCGAGTTTTCGGAAATCAGACAGTACTTGGAAGGGGAATATTTATGTATAAAAAAGAGCTGCGCTTTTTCTCTTATTTTAAAACTAAATCCATGGCACGCTGTCAAACGATCGTTCAACAGGGCTGGATCTTTGGTTATACGTATCGAATCGATGAATTCCAGCTATAGAATTGATTTTTCATCTTAGTATCTGTTTCTCAAGAGCGTGAGGGTCCTTGGCCCTAGATTCAACCTGTCCTTGGACGCCTTGAAATTCTGGGAAGCTATACAAGTTGGAAGGACATTACTTGCCTCTGACTTTGAACCGCGGTATTTCCCTCATTTTAAGGCCCAATCTCTCCGTCGTACGCTTCGCCGCGCTGTCAAACGATCCTTAAAGCCTGCTCAATCTTTTGATTGGACGGTTCGATTTGATATATTTCAGATATCGAATTGACTACTCAGCTAAGTATCTGCTTTTGAGGAGCGTGAGGAGAACTGAAGCTAGCTTGATCTATTTTTGGGATGGCTAGGTAAAATACTGGGAAGCCTTAAATTGCTTGGAGGAGACAATTTGTCTCTGGCAGCGAGTCGTATTTTTCTCCTCAGTTTAAGACATAATCCCTCCGCTGTACGCTCAACCACGCCGGAAAACAACTGGATAATACTGGTCCTTTGGTTGTACGGTTTCGACCTGATGGGATCTGTTCAGCTAAGTATCTGCTCTTGAAGAGCGAGAACTTCTCATCAGCTGTATATCTATCTTTCCTTTTGACGCCTTGAATTTTCGGTGAAGATCTACAACACTTGGAAGCAGGCCTGGGCAAATCGTTATAGCGCAACTTCTCGAACAACTATAGCGCTATAGCGATATAAGCAATTTTTTAAATCGCTATAGCGCTATTGGCAGAATAGCGAAATAGCAGCGACATAGCAGCGATATAATAGACCGGAGAATTTTATTGATGAAGACCCAAATATCATACTAACTGGCTAATTAGCATAGGTCGGAATAGTCCGTCCGTCCGTTCAAAACGTGCTCGGACGGACGGACTGCTTCATTTCCAAGGACGGACTGCAAAGAACTGTCAGTTTGGGTACTCAAACTGAACGGACTGGTAAACTGCCAAGGACTGCAACTTCATGTATTGCGCCGCAGGGTGTACGGCAAAGGTTTCAATTTATCTACGAAGTAAGCTTTGTTCAATTAATAATCAAATCCTGACTCCACTGCCTAAGGCACTGGGCTATTCCTATGGTATGTGCCTTGAGCCGACCTCTCTTTTTCGTTACCATATCTCCGGTTTGGGAATAGAGTCGTTCGTTGTCCGCTTCGCTTGGTGGAATTCCATAGATTACAAGCGCCATTCGCGAAATATGAGGCCAACGGAACTTGTTCTCAATCCAGAATTGAATCGGGTCCTCCACAAAACATAGGCTTCGGTCGCTGGATTGTTGAAACTCATCCATCTCGTCCCAACCTGAACCACGCCCCTCATGGCATCCCCGCCGTGCCAAGGAACCAATCTTTTCGTCGTCATCGTCTGAAATGGCACTGGGTAGTTCGGCTTCGTCCGTAAGAAAAGAACCAAGAAAGTCCTGGCGCGACGGTTGCTGATTTGCAAACACAGGTTGGTTGCAATGTAGACCGAGATCAAGCTGCTTGTAGTACTGCCACATTTCCTGGAATATCAAGAGCCAGTTGTCCTGAGGGTGAGCAATGTTGTTGTGCGCAACCCACCGGATAAACAGCCCGCTTGAAGCTTCGTGGATTGAAGCCTTCAACGCGTCGATTATGCCATGCCTGCTCAACAGACTCCGCATCTTTCATGAAAGCTTCGATTCTCCGTTTCTTGATAGGACCATCTTTGTCGATTGCATGTGTTTCCTGCACATGGCCTGCCATGTTCTTGGTGCCACCCGTCTCTTCGTATCGCGCTACTGGAGAACGCTTTTGCTGTACACACAACCTGCAAACTCAAACAATTGTCTCTTTCTGCACATGTTGTAGTCGAAATCCATGTTTCGAAATCCATGATGTTCGTGGTCGCTTGGAGTGGTTTGGTTTGCCGTAGCCAGGAAACTGCGGCCAAGGGAATCGCTCCCAAGCTTGGTCGTGTGCGTCGTCGTTTGTAAGGTCGATGGGATTGGAGGAGATTTGTGGAAGTACGTCGGAGGACATGACGTCGATGGGATTGGAGGCAATGGAGGAAGCTTGAGGAGGTATGTCGGAAGATATGACTCGGTCGTTGGAAGGGTCGGATGCCATTGAGATGCCTTGTAACTTGTTGTTGTTGTCATTGTTGCGTTAAGAGAGCGCGACAACAGCGCGTCTCGACGTGGGTCCCGGTCGGCGAAGTGCCAAGTCGTGCTTATGTGACAAGATTCCCCGCCCGCAACGAGGAGTTCTGTCCGGGGCCGCGCATAGGACTTATTAAGTGGATTAGACCTAAATATGCGGACAGGGGGGACGTGCATCTAATCGGCCAGGATAGAGTCGAAATTACTTCCTGCCTGCACTCCCGTCAGCCCCGCGCAGCGGCCGCCCGGTCAATAAATGTCATTTTAGGTGCAAAAAATAGCTAGGATTGAGCGCAATCCAACAAAAAAAAGTGCATCCAAAAGCGATCCTTATTGCTGGTTTCGCGAGCGTGCACGGCGTCGCGACGCGTTGCGCGCCGTACCGTTAAGGGGCATCTTGAGAGAATTCTTGGCGTTTTCGTATGGTTGAGGGACGTGAACACATCAAAATCACTGCCGCAAAGCCGCCACCACGAGGCAGCTGTATGGCCAACATTTCAGTTCTGGATCAATCTGCTGCTTACAAACCGTCTGCCGCCAGAATGAGTTTTTGTGACCTTGCATTGATCGAGAATGAGAGCCCCGAGTGAGCAGTTTTGCGTGACGAACTTCACGAAGCGCTTTGGACTGAATCGATGGTTGAAATGAACAGTATGTGTCACAGGAGGCGGCAAACGGTGCAAGTTGAAGCGGAATATGGCAGGACCTGGCTAGGCAAGGAGTCAATTGTTGCTAGGGCTTATGTGGGAGGTCCGCTCAATGGCAATAAATTGCATCAAGAATGAGTCTCTATCTTTTCTCAACGACCCCTTAGCCTACTCCCCCAACTCGTCCATTTAGGCCATCCTTCTTGCGATTCTTGATCTTCATTACCAGCTTGTCAAGACTTGCTGTTCCTCTCCAACCGTCGAGGTCGATGATAGCAGCTTCTCGGGAGCTGCAACCGCCAGCGACAAGCCGCTCGAGTTCATCGATGATAACACGACGACGTCCGAAAAATACATCCTCTGTGGAAGCTCTCCGCCAGGCCCTTCCCCAATGCTCTTCGAGATGCCGTATCGACGGCTGCCCATCTATGCCGCTATACCATTCTTCACAAAGCTGTCGAACGGTCGTATGGCTGCGACTCATCGAGTAGGCCGGAGGTAAACCGGTAGAAGTAGGATGACGAGGATGACGATTTTGACGAGGAAGGTGAGGACGAAGATGAGGAGAGGGAGGAGATGTTGCAGATGACTCAGATGGGCTGGCGAACAGAGACTGGAACTCAGGCAATGGCCGCTGCGCCATCAGTGACGCTGGTGGGGCGCGGAAAGACTCGACCGTAAGTGATGGCGGAGCACTATTCGGGAGAGCGAAATTTTGAACTTCTCGTGCGGCCGGAAAAGATGGTGACGTATGCTGCTGCGAGGACGTCGACGGCGGTGGCGGCTGTGGCTGCTGCGAGGACATCTTTGAAAGCGGCTGCCATACCAGGCAGCCCATCTGCCACGTGCGAGAGACTTCAGCTGCTACAGCACTAATGAGCTTTTCTCGAAACTGGTCTAGGTGGCGCTCAACAAGATATCGCGTGTCCAAGTGCTGCTGCGAGTTGACAGCGTCAAAGCGATCAAGCCGCAGGGCGATTTCGGGAACGACCTGGTGGATCTGCACATCGCGTGGGTCCTCTACCTGCTCGTCAAGCATTGGGCGAAGCTCTGCTGCAAACTGTTTATACTCAGCCGTCCGAAATAGGGGCAGCTGCCAGAGCGTGTTACGGGGAAACTTCTCCATCAATATGACTGAGTCTTGAAGGATCACTATCCGCAGGTAGCGAAGGAGACGGCATAAGCCCTGTGCGGAGAGATCGGACGTCCTCTCACGGCCAGTGAGATGGTCTTTGCCTGTTCCAAACCGGTCATTCGGCCACTCATTCAGTTGGGGCCAGATTTGGGTCTGTATGTGCTCAGGGGGCAATACCCGGCCACGGGGGAGGTAGAATGACCCTCCCTGGCCGGGAAATCCCGCCATCGCACGCATGGGCTGTAGGGGCAGGCTATTGAGGTAGCAGCGGGACATGTTGTCCTCGTTCCAGCGACCTTGACGGCGTATATTCTCGATTTCGACGCCCTGCGCCTCACATAGCTGCGCTCCGCTCACTCTCCCCGAATGGGTTTTCTTTGAAGATTGGATTCCAAGACGGTCGAAAGCCTTGTCAATCCATTCGTGCTGGACAGATTGAGAGTAACCTTTGTCCGGAAGGACATCAGACGAAGGGAAGAGACGGCGTTCATACCATGTCACATGTGAGGTAAAGTTGGGGAACGGCTCATTGCTGAAGTGCCTAGCTAGAGATTAGCCTACCTGTACTTACGCCGCCACTGTGTATACCGTTTCGTACAGAAACAGGCATATTTTCAGATAATAACTCACCATCTCCAGAGGAAGAAGAAAGCCATAGCCGAGAGGGGACATATTAGCACATTCTTGTTGCGTATAGATGCGCCATATTCCACACGGCCGGTTTGATTCACCTTACTGGCCGAGAACCCCAATATCATGGCCCAACACTCCGTCGAGCCCTCTCTCTCCAGCTTCATAGCCATCATCTCGGAGAGGAAGGCTTGGCGTGTCTCCGAGCCTCGAAGGAGGCCGTAATGGCGCAGGAGAAAGTCAGCGTATGTCCGCATACTGATGCCGACCTTGGTGGTAAGGCCGTTCTCCCAAAATAGAGCCGCCAACGCCATCATCTGCTGCTCGTTGTATCCGTCTAACAAAGTATTGATCCCACGGTCTTCGAAGTCGCGTATTTTCTTAGCATGGGCTTTCTGGTGGAGCGTCTGCATGAGCCCGCGAAACACCATCGTCTTGGGATGGGTGCCAGTCGTCTCGCCGCGCGCATGCTGGGCGGCCCATAACGAGACGATTGCGGCTGCGTATAGCCCTACCGTCTTCACTTTGAGGACGGGTGTCGTAAGAGATCCAGTAGCCTTATGCTTCTTCGTCAGGCGGCGGAGGGAGCGGCCAGCGACCTGTGTTTGTAGGAAGGTGATGAATTTCTTCTCAGTGACAAGGCTTCCGTCTTTGAATTGGCGGAGCGCGCACCAAGCCTGGAGCAAGAACACCTGTCAGCGAAGCAAGCCAGCACAGCAAACAGCTCGTGAAATGGGTGAGAGAACCTGATACTCCTTCTGCTTCGGCCCATAGGTATTCTTCGTCGCTTGCGACTTACTCGTCAACGCGTTTTCGAGCGCGGTTGACACCGCATCCAGCATATATTGTTCATTGATAGTCTCTATATCCAGCTGGGCGGTCTCTTCGCCTTCGACAGGAGCCTTTGAAGCCGAGAACAGCTTTGAAAACATCATACTGCAATGGGGCGATCCGGAGGCCTCAAAGGAGGGGTGAGGGAGGAGGGGTGAGGGGTGGTGGACGAAAGGTGAAAAACGCGAACATGAACATTGGTCATCACTTTCAAGGTCAACGAGCCTATGAGAGCTGAGCAAAGCGCCTACAAGCCACCAACTAATCGGCCCAGACAAAGCAGGTGAAAAGCCGGCTGGGGATGCGCGGTTTTGGTGCGGCAACGCGAAAGCGTCCGGCCACCGATTAGCTTGGCATGTATAATCGGCTCTAATCGAGGCCACACGTAACG